>JAQGAB010002693.1:0-11364 GCA_034696565.1 Isotomurus graminis
GCAAAAGGAGACTTGACAAATAGACGAAGATATCGTTGAAAAAGCCAGAAGGAAAAATATACATTAAATTGTGACCTTACGCTCTCTTCTCTCTTTTTCTTTCTTTCCGATAATTATTCACGGAAACTTTAGTCTACTTTCGAGTTGGAAGTAGTAAAACTTTCTCTTGACGTAAATTAGCCTCTCTCTAGTAGTAAGACATGATGAAGCGATCAATGTGTCTAGTAGAATGGTGTTGCCTTATCCTTTTGGAAGTCTTCGCCACCTTGGTCTAAAATGTGTTTGGGAGGTTTATGACGTGATTTGAAACCTAATTTATCCCGGCTAATTGCAACGTAAACCTTCAGGAATGAAGGAATGACTAAGCTGAATAAATTACAGTGATCTCTAGTCCCTACTTCTCTTTATTGTCTTTAGTTTAGTAGCATGCCTAAGAGTATTTCAGACTTCCTAAAATTGCTGCAAACAAGGAGAATTTGTGCTTCACAGAAAGACCGAGGAGATAACTTGAGACGTGGATCGATTAACTACAAATTGCTGACACTATAAATAAATTAAGGCCCTTACTGTTCCATGAGACCTGATCATGCTTGTTGGACTTACGCAGCTCATTTTTTATTAACCGACAGGGGCTGACAATCATTTACTGTGTGTTGTCTTGTTTGAGTGAAAGTACTGCTAATGGTTCTACGACTTCTAATGGCCTTGCGTTTTCAAATATAGATCAGTCGAACAAGACAAAAACAAGGGGATGACGAAGTACTTTCCGGAATAAAAACAATGTGAATTGTTAGTATATTTGTGGAGCGAAGGGTGTTTGTCGATGGAATATATTTTTTCCTTATGTGTGTGCTCACGCATCAGTGCAGTTTACTCTTTGATGTGAGCATACAAGATTCCATGTGCATTTAGGCCTGCACTGAAGCAACTTCCGCTTATTTCATACGAACACAGAGATCAATTAGGGACAAACAGAAGCTTGAAATTGAAGGAACGAGTGCTGGAAGGAAGCACGTAGGAAATCGAACTTATCCTTGAACCACACAGGGTTTCTTGTGAAAGTAGAGACCAATATCAAAGAAAGTGAAACACACGGGTTAATGTTTCATTTGTAAAGTAAACTTTTCCTAAGTATATTAAGGTTGTAGGTTGCTGTGGTCTCTGTGGTGTATGTAATCATTGCACAAGAAAGACATTTTACCTATGGTTCTCTCGACAGCTGACGCGAATACGGGATTCAGAATCAACGGCCTACAGTAATAGTTGTAGTTCAGGGAAAAAAGAAGATACACACAGAAGCTAGCTATTCATTAAAAGAATAAAGACAAGAAGAACACAATGAGGGGAAGGTTCACGGTGAAAGTCATAGTGGAGTTACTTTGTGTACTCGCAGTTAGAAAGAGAAGCCACCTTGAGCTTGAGGAACCATATTTTTCCATTACTCGTGTCATAGCAATGCACGAAAGTAAGAAAGAATTACAGTAACTTCAGTACACAGAAGATTCCTAAAATCACCCATATATTTTTGTTAAATCTTAACAAGATTCCGTACAAGCTGCCTTCTTTATTCGTCTCTCTATTGTACTTCCCATTTCCTTACGTTCCAAATACTCCTTAAGCCCATTTTATGCACTCCTGATGCAAATGCATCGCGGACCCACAACCATAGCTCGAGTACACACGAGGGTCATTGTGTGTACCCATTCTTAACATCCGCATTTGTATTCTGGACACTTCGTGTCCAGACGCAGCATTAAGGTTAATGCCTGCTTCCTCTGTGTGTTCTCATACTTTGGTGGGTAGACGAAGTATGACCTTTCATTATTCCGGTAGTGAGGATTTATACGTATCCAATTAGTATCAAAGCAAGACACGGCATTGCTTAACCTCTGTAACAGTCTCCCTCACTGTCACAGGATTGAGTAAAGAAACAACTCAACGCAGATTATTACAAGTGGTTTGAAACAATTGAGTCAATTGTCCATTAGGAGGAAATGGAGAGGAAGTCTATTACTGAGCACTTTTACTTGACTATAAAAGAAAGCTGTCTTTGAGAAGACGGGTCACTACTTCTACAACCAACAACGTAACAATTCTGAGTCTTTGGGAGAACGGAAGAGCATTAGTTTATGTGAGGATCATTACCCATCTTATTACATTACTTACCTTAAACCAAGTTGTCCATTAATGACACGACAAAAACCTGGTCAGATAGTTCATGTCGGTGATAAGGTACGAAACTCTAGCAGTGTTTCTCCGTCAGTTCTCAATTGCAAAGTGCTTAGGGCTTTGCGAATGGGTGATTTCTCTATTGCGATACTCAAGATATTTTATAGATACACTAGTGACTAGGAGAAAGCAGAGTAGTAGGTAGCACCGTGGACAAAGTAACGTTTTGCTTTAAAGGTCGGTTCCCGTCTTCTGTCAGTATGTCAATTTATTAAGCTCTTTAATCGCCTGTACTAAATCTGAAATTCTTATAGACTGGCTACATTATGTGTGTTAGAATCTTTATTGCATATGTTTGTAGATTCAAGAAATTTTAGAAGAATTATTGGAGAAATATTCTCTGTACTTTTTGTGTAAAAGCACCTGAAATGTTCTGCGGGATTGAGAGGCTGTATAGAGTAGCTGCTTGCAGTGATTTGTCGGACTCACCTAACTATAAGACCGTTGGCTGTCTCACAAATTTCCTTCAGAGAAAGCAACGGGAAAGAGGATTTATGACATCCGACCTTCATTTTCGAAGGAAATCGCGGAAGATGAGAAAAGTCCTCCGTAAATTCCACATCCGATCCTCATAAAGTAGATTCACTTGCTAAACCTCTCACCACGATGAAGCACTAAATGGCTATAAGAATCTCCGTCCTGTGCTACAACCGGTGTCAACTGATATCCTTCCATTTCGACATGTCGTGCGGCTTTTTTACTTAGATTGCAGGAGTTTTGCTTTTTCGAATGAATGAACTACTTCGCTCCGTATTCCGATCTCTGTAATATAAATAAACTCTACCGGCACGATGAGGAATTTCAGTATTAATAACATAAAAAGTGAGTAAATGTCTGTCAAGTGAAAGTGAGCGAAAGCAAAAAATACATAAAATACTTGTAAAATATATGCATGCATTTTTCAGTTTGAATAATGAGAAAGATTATTACCAAATTGTGTTTCTACCTGTCAGGATTTTGATGAGTGTTGTGGAAAGAAACTTTTATTACGTTTTTCCTTAGATATGTTCTACAATACTACACGAAATGTAAGGTAGAAAATACAACTGGTGAATGAGCTCACGCCGTGCAGTGTGTATGATGTATGAGGGGGAAATGTAGTTATGCAGGGAAGGGGTGCAGTAAAATGTAAAATGTAACCAATAATTCCTGTGCTCACTGAGGATTAAGAGAATATTATTCACCAGAAATTACATGAATCTGTCATAACTGGATATCCCATCCTGTCATCGGATGGAAGGAAAGGGAAAACTAATTGCAGTGCATTATTACCTCACATTCGTACGTGATGTATTCACAAGAATTTTATCAGTGAGGAGTACGTTTCTGAACTTTTGTTGCATTTTTGGTAGAAGTACAAGTATACTACAATGTTATTGCATAGTTGAGGAGAAAGAACAATCTGTTTCCCTTAAGATACGGCAAATATCCAGGAAGGATGAGATATGGAAAGCAGATTGGCCATCTGTGATTTCAGAACCCACCGCAAGCACTACTTGAGTGAAATGGTTAAGGGAAAGACTCCATGAGGGTAGAGGAAGAAGAACGCGACCAGTATCGTGTTCATGGATTTCTTGCCAAGTAATTCATATCAATTTTTAAAAGCGTAAAAGAATTTATGGAAGGTTATAAAATAACTTTAGATCCTCTCTAGAGTGATTTCATATCTTCATGTTTACATTTCATATCTTGAACTCCAGTCGTGGTCACATATGGTTCACTGAAATGTGTGGTACGGATGCATCGTCTGAGAAATACTTTTCCACCAAAACATTTTAGCTTAACCTTTTCTATTTGTATTCTTTGGTGCGGTGGAATTTAACTGAAAACTCTGCACTTCTCTTGTTGTACCTGAATTGTTTGTGTTGTGGGGAGTCAACTTTCTAACATCCCTATGAGTAAAATGGAACATCAAACACTAAAGAGGCTTTTAAATCTCAACTTTTTAATTACGAAATTAAGTCTACAAGTGAATACCGTAAATTCTAGGAAAATATATCGGTTTAAAATAAGCTTTTGTTTTTCATGACCATGTGGGGTTAAAAATGGGTGATGTTGCGTAACTCTATGTAACCTGATATTTCGTTTCCCTTCCAAGGGAAGTAGATTGCTGGTCTGTAAGTGCACATTTTTGAATAGAGAATATCTCACTTTCCCTTCCTATACCATTTGAGTATTATTTTTCACTTAAGGTATCGATGTTCTATTCACGTAGAACTACTCCAGGGACAAATTACACAGTATGTAAATTTTTCTCCACATCCAATGCTACTGGCTTCCTTTATGACATAATATTGTATTTATGTGTATGTCTTGAAGTCTCTCTCTCTCACCCTCTCGGAATCTACTCACAGATATAATATTGTCACCGCTAGTCTCAGAGTCGACAAATCAATCTACTTTGTCAGTAGAGTAGCCTTAATGTCTCAAGTGGAATAAGTCAACTAATTTTGGTGTTGACGAATGTGTGCATCGGGTGTGTGAAGTTGAATGTGCCATTAGGTTGATATATTTGATATTACGTTATGAAGTATCGTTGAATGGTACGTTCCTGGGGAATGTGTTTCTGAAAAGAATTCTGAAGAAAGGGGATATGAATGAATAAAAGCCATAAAGGTTGAGTTTGAGGACTGATTTGCATTGATATGGCATGAAGGAGAAAAAAGGTGCAATTCTGTCTCGTCTTGACTGGGTCCTTTTTTATTTGGAAACGCACTGCTGAGCTGATGTTCAATAGCTTGATATTACTTTGAATGTGGTCTGGAAAAGAAAACTTCTCGTTCAACTCAAATTTGTCCCGTCCAATTCCTTCTTTCTATGTAAGCATTTGAACATTTACTTTCCCCACATTACGGCCTTCCCAAATGTTCCCTCTGACAAATATAAAGTATCAGTCTGAAACATAGAACACTCCTTGGTATCATTTTATTCCGATAAATTGACCCAATTCGGGACAAATTATCCTGTGGGTAAAATTGAAATGCTGCGATGGTGAATGGATATTTGGATTACTACTCAAGAATACATGTCTTTTAGAAGAGAGGCAAACGACGCTCCGTGTGGTTATTATCAAGCGTTGTAAAAAGTAATGGAATGGTGTCAAATGTGTAATCGGAAAGGGAAATCCTCCACACCCCTTCTGTGTGTCTCTTTTAGCACTGGAGTGTAACATTTTGCAAACTTCCTACTGCCGTTAGGAAATAGTTGAAATTCTTTGGAAGTGAGTTGTTCAACCTTAAAATTGTAGTCGATTCACCACTTTTGTTGGGAATGGTTCTTTCTTCACTAAATTTACTGCCTCTTGAGTCAGTTGCATTTCCAGGAATCGCTATAGTGTCTCCAACTCGTACGGCGTACGTTTGCTTTTGTCCAACTTGTTTGTTTGTCTGGTTCTATAGTTGTCTCATTGTGAATGTTCGTGAGACAAAGTTTTCATAAATTACACAAGTTTGAATGTTACTGGATATTCCGGATATAAGTGAATGTCAGAAGTGGAGAGAATAATTGCTTGCAAGGATTTTTCTACCTTTCACCTCTGCCCTTGACAAACTGGACATTTATTGCTGGGTGGATAATACGTTGGTTTGATGTGTCTTATGTAAGAGCCTAATCGGCGTGTAGTCAACATTCGTGAATTTTCAAACTTGTTTACATAACATATCAGCACAGGCGAACAAGGGGAGTAACTATCTCCCTTGTTATAAGAACCTGAAAGAAATATTTTAAGCTCATTTTGGTTCATACCATTAAAACAATGCAAATATGCGTAATTAATTCCAATTCTAGCTCATTTCGCACCCAAATTAGAATTTATCCGAGTGCATATTTAAGCACTAGATAAATATCAACTGTTTAAATAATTGTTTTAATATATTTCAGGTTCTATTGCTGTGAGCTGGGAGGATTGGTGGACATACGATGGTATTTCAGGTGAGAAAGCTTTCATCATTTGTCATGATTGTTTGATTGCTTGCTCAACAATTAAACTTCAGCAGCCTGTGATAAGCCATATCTACAAAATTACTTTATTGCAAACAATATTAAATGACAAAGGAGTTTGAGTATAAAAAAGTTAATTTAACGGGTGTTGTGGAAGTGAAGTGGAAGTGTTTCCTCTAGAACTCAGCTCCCAAATGAGTAACTCACAATCAGTTAATTGAGCCAAAGAGCTCTCTTAATGATATGCAAATATTAGCTTTCTCCATTGCTGTAGATCAAAAAGTCAGTACTTGATATATCCCTATAGTCGGCCTTCTTTTACGTTCCTTACTTAAACAAACACTGATATTTTCCAGTTTTTGCTTGACGAACTTAACGAACGGTTGGATACCTTCAGATGGCTTAAAGCAGAAAAAAAGTTTGAACTCTAAAAAGGAAAATGAGTTAGAAATGTCTCCATCAGTACGAGGATTTTTGTAATGAGCTGTCTAAATACCACCCCCACAAAGGTCTGAGCAAACGAGTTATCTTTTATATACTCCTATCTGGAGAAAGTTTACTTGGATATAAAGATAAATGAAAGTTCGACCCCCTTTCCTTTCTCCAAAGAGAAGATGAAGATAACACAACATCAGCGGGGTATGCAGGGATGCCAATTTACAGTGGAGAAGGCAGGGGTAGAAATTCATTTTTTTCACTAAAAACATTTAAAAAACGAATTGTTTGGATATTGTTCAAAGAAATTGCTTCAGATGTCAAGAAGTCTGGAGAAGCATCCCGAGATGAACTCAATTGTAATTAAACCAGAATAATAAACCGGGCAACTTAATTCCAATTTCCAATGACATTCCTCAGGCTACTGAAAATTTAAATAAATAATTTAAATCACAGAAGAACATAAAACTTGCCAATAGATGTAGAAAAGTACAAATGAAAAGCCTAGAAATAAAAAATTTAAAGAAAGAAAAGAGGAATTAAGGATAACGAGTTGAGTTACATATAAATGAATTTAAATGGAAATGAAAGGAAACGGAGCATTAAAACTGAGAACCTGATGGTTTGGTTGTGTAGTGAATTCAAGGCAAAGAATAAAAATCAACAGAGTATGTTGAAAGGGTACAATGATGTTGGCAGTAGTTGCATGAAAACAACAAAGATGAGGGTCGAGAGTCGAGATTGACGAGGCGTGACGGGATCTAGAAATGGACGAAACCTTAGTTATCTTCGGTATGAAGTGAAGAAGCAGAGAAAAATCTCGTTTCGGAGATAGAGAGACGGGTTAGTATGAGACTACGAACGAAATTAATAGAGGTTTGAAACGCCTTAGCGAATTCAACTGATAGAAGAAAATCAGATAAATAGTTTGTGCATGGGGTTAGTCTTCTTAGGATGAACTGTGTAACGGTGAGCTTGTTTTAGGATTCGAATGTAAACTGAATCGTGGAAGGGACGGAATAATCAGTCACTTTATATGTAACTTAGAACACGATGATATGGAATGGAGCGAGATATACAATCTGTATTACTCAGACTCCTGCAAATCTCCAAAGAGTGATCAACATTATTCTCGGTGAATTAGAAGTCACAATCCAAATCCCGGAAACCGACATGACCAGGAACTCTAAGTGCATAACTTTCTCTCACTGTGAGTTACCTTTGTGTCATTCTATAACATGGAGAGCATCCTTGTCTACTTTACATCATCATCATTTCCATTTTCCATCTGCCTTTCTTCTTCATCGTGTGCAACTGGTTCGGTACTGAAGAGAGGATCACGGTGACATCAGCACTTTCCCTTGCAAACATGAACCGTACCAATTTACACTTTATTCAAGTACACAAACTTTTCGTTTTTAAAAGTATAACTGTAGTTTTTATGATAGTTCTTCTGTGTAAATGTTTCTTTGTTTTGAAGGGTCGAATTAAATGGTTGTGAGAGGGTAAGCAGTAAGGGGTTGTTTCTGAGGTATGTGATAGCATATGCATAAAAATAACCTGTCATATCCAATATATATACATATATACACGCAAAGTAAGAAAGAAGTCGGTAGAAAGGAAGAAATTATTCTAAACAGGTTGACAATTTGTGCTTGGTTGTTTTGAAATACTCATTACATGCGTTTGATGTTCTGTTCTTTTACATCCAGTACAAGTGGAAAGACCAGAGAGAACAAATACTTGCGAGTAATTTAAATTGGACAGTTTGAAAATCAATCTTAGGCGAGTCACACACAACTGAAGGCAGTGAGTAAAGAAAGAGTGGATAACTTTCCCCATGCATCACGCCTTATTTCCGGACCTGAACTTTGTACAGTGCGTACTCACGACTCGTCAGTACGCACTGTAGCAGCCTTCAAGTTGATTTGGCTGTGTTTCTTGAGTTTTTTATCCATCACGGATGAAGCATGCCCTCCAGCTTTTCGCTCGGGTTCTCGTAACTCATGCATATTGCACTTCCTTATTAAGCTGAAAGAAGTACTCTTAAAAAATGACACTAGTCTAGTATTTCCAGAAGAACATGTGTTTCTCGTATTCCGTCTGACGTAGGGATGGAAGGAAGTACATGCATAGTGGAGTGCTTGGAGTCGTGGCCTATTCAAAAGAATGTCATTTCAGGAACTACCAAATGTCCAAAAGTGAAAGTTAGAAGTATACCTACTTTTTCACGTTTCTTGGCCACCATGCCCGAAATGGAATGCCGATCCTATTTATTCCTGAGCGAAATTGGCTGTACGAAGCTGTGACACTATGATTTCTCACGGGACATGGTTGTAACTTACTTCTGTTGTTTTAAATGTGATGTTCTGCATTTTTTGTAAGAATTTCTAAAACTAGTTTGAATGATTGTGATTACTGCTTACCAATTAAGTAGATAAAACATACGGTACAGTTAATGCAGAAGGGTGAAAGGAAAGGAGGCTCGTTTGGTATTAAGCTTAGACAGTCGTAGAGAGTATATAAGGTGTCAACTTGGGCTGCAAAGATATCTGGCAAGTGGCAAATGACACGAGTGTGAAAGCTGTGTGTATGGATATGAGTAGAAGAAGATTGCATAATGTAAGAAGATGCGGTTGAACATACAGATGATGTAAAGTGAAGTGAATTTTTTAAGGGGAAGAGGTTGATTGGCCTGTGATATTCACCGCAGGAGGAAAGAGCATCGGTGGTGGTGATAAATACTATGTAAGAATCGAGACAGGATTGAAAAAAAACTGTATTTCTTTTTTCCTTCCCCTCGAGCCCATCGGAAGATCCGCAACAAGGAAGTAAGTAGAGAGGAAGGAAGAAGGAGTCTGCTAAATTAGCCTACTCTAGAATTCTAACAAGCTCTAGCTGCATCCATGGTTCGTTGTGTTACATGTAACTTGGTTTGGGCTCGGTTAGCATGACCAACGAGATATTTTAGGAAAAAGTATTATCCTCCAAAATCGGACTGGAATATAAATCGAACGCCGTACAATGGGCGTTCAAGTTCTCAGGAATTTTAACTACTTTCTCTCCCTGAACTCCCTCGCCTCCCCGACTAGACGCAGCACACAAACTTCATCTTAATTATCATTGAGGAATACCGAGCATTTATATAGAGACTCCTTTGGTTGCTTTGCAGCGACAGATTTCTTTATCCCGTCCAAACCTCGGGCGACCCTTACAACTTCGTTAAAGCGTTCTTAAAGTATCCTTTGGTTTGTTTCAAGAAAAGGTTGCTAATGGGACGAGGAAATCGGAAGCAAATAAATACAATTAAAAGTTGTTACAGGAAAGACTTGTATTGGAGGAAGGGTAGAAGGGAAAAATAGAGATGGGTTCCGTGGTGGGTGCGGAATTAGAGAAAGAACGTAGACAAATGTGGTAAAGACCCCTTTTCTGAAGGTATTTATTTGTGGATGTAATGAGGAGATACGCGTAATTATTAGAAATGCCTGCTGGAGATAGGGAAAGCTTGAGATTAGGGATTGTGCGGAAAGAAGGGGGATGCAAATCTCTGATTCCTTGTGGCTTCCTAGGTGATGTGTCTTTTGTAAAAGATCGGATGGGAGAATATCATTGGATTCTTGTAAAAGAGGAGGTAGGATGCATGTGTGTGTTTAGTATGCCACCTAAGCGTGTTCCGTTGGTGAGTTGAGAATAGAGGAATAAAGGTCGTGGAGCATCCTCGACTTCTCTTTTTCCCTCATCAAAATAAGAAAGCAAACTGGGCTTTCTCTTGTAAATTTAGAGCACTTCTGGGACGCATTTCAGAAAATAGCTCTTTCTCCTCCATTCAACATTCCACATGAAGCTTGGAAAGCGACCCCGGACCCCATTGCTGGTGCTCCTATGTAGTCCTTTGACTCCACTGTGATCCTCAAGTCTTTTTTAACGTATTCAGGGTTCATACGTACATCTGATACGTGAAGACACAGTCCCTTGGTAAATCCTTCATTCCCAACCAAAACTGAAAAATTGACGATGGAGATAACGGCTTTAAGACTTTCTGAACTTATCATCGTTTTATCACTTACTTTCACAAAACTTATTTTCTCCAAGTACCCGTATGTGTGTAAATCTTCGCAAATTTTACCCACTCTTATCCAAACTTACCTTGTGGGAATCCTACTTTTTCAAACCCATCTTCACAATTTCATGCCACCTGAAGTGTTACCGAGAGATTGGCGGAAATTCTAGGGAAAGCCATTTATAGTTCGGATATTGTTTCTTGTCGTGCGGGGTAGAAAAATGATCTTAAACATTGCATGACTTTAACATGGTATGAAGACCGGTATTCCGTTGCCTGTTTATTTCAAAATGACATCAGAAACTATATTACTCATGGCTTGTTGCTTTTTTGCAGGACCAGCATTTTGGGGGCTGATTAATCCAGATTGGGCTCTTTGTAGCAAAGGACACAGACAGTCTCCGGTAGACCTGAAACCTAAAGAACTACTATTTGATCCAAACTTACGACCGATTTACATAGATAAAGATCGGGTAAGTTATCAAACACGGAGGCTGTTTAGAGCATAATGCAAATATTGGGAATTCAAGTAACTCTGTGGGTTTTTTGTTCTAGGTCAACGGATTCATGACAAATACAGGTCATAGTGCGATATTTTACACTGGTCCGTGGTACGACGAAGGGGATTCCGATGGAGGGGGAATTAGAGCGGAAGACAGTTTCTTGCCTGCCAATATTGGTGGTGGTGGTTCTCCATCAAG
>JAQGAB010002694.1:0-11363 GCA_034696565.1 Isotomurus graminis
TAGTGAACGCACTGGCAGTGGCGGATTGGAAAAGGGTAGCAGCAATGAGGATAGCGAAGTAAAAGACGGTCCACGAAGAGTAAGTTTGGAGACATCTGGGACAAGGATCCATTTCAGGAGTCCCGAAGGAGGATCCACTTCGTCTTCGACTTTTGGTATTCGTATTGGATTTCTTGAAGAAAGTGTCTGAATTTATCGAAACCATTTCATTGGTTTTATTGATGCATGGAAATGCACTTTGTCTACTAGTCGCCATGTTTCCTTGGACTTGATTACTTTCCCTTGCTATTCATTCTCTCTCTCCCTTCGGTACCTGCTTTTACCCTTTTATCTCTTGTCTCGGTGACAAGTTGAAACACAAGTGAACCTTTTATACTACACGAGCACTAAGAGAAATCACTATACTTCGTCGTGTCAAGCACAAAACCCAGAACTTCTAAACCACTCCGTCATATTGATTTCAGAAATCACGAAATAAAAATCTGTCTCACAATATTCCGTCAACTGGCCTGATTGTAATGAGGTCAGTGAGAGTTTCTGACTGAAGTGTACACGTTTATTTCTTCATTTGGGTCTGTTCAATGGAGAGGACGTGTATATAATAATATATTGAGAACCATACTCACCTAAAGCACCCATTCATTTATTGACCATCAGAAGTCATAATATTTTCTATTAAAATCTCCTCTTTATCGTTATCTCCAGTCAAAGGTTATTTGGATTAAGAAGGAGTATTTTGGTGAGTAATCTCAATTCATCTACACCCGCAGCTGTTTAGCCTTAACAAGGATGGCTTGTACCATATTTTATTTATTTCTAGGTCTCTCTCCACACTCCTAGAAATTTTTTACATGTGGGTCGCCCAAAATTTGTTGATTTCTCTTTTCCCCGAATTACTTAAGATTAGATCCCATTTACGTAATATATGATTACGCATTGTGGAGATGTCATTGCAGAGCTTCATTCACGCCTCATTGGCATATTTGGCATTTTGTGAACTACGAAGACATACGAGACATTTTTATATGTGAGACGAGATTTGATGATAAATCTACACGACGAAATATCTGGACTTTAAACTGATTATGAATTGAAACACGGTATTTTATAAAAATACATGTTGACAGTGTTCAACAAACACTTGACGAGGCTCATGCACACGCATTCAGAGAACTGATCTGGGTTATTTTATTGTTATCTTGTGTACTTGCTTATTTAATGACGTAGAATATCTGGTAATTATTCTTTATGCAGTTTCCTTCACAGCATTTAATAATAATACGCCCATGTTGGATCAACACACAATGATTTCCTACCTGCTGCCGAAAGCTTAGGAATGTAGTCCTCCCATCACTGTGGTTGCATTAATGGTTATAGTTGATTCATCCATAGAATGTGTGTATCTTAATTGTCAATGTATGCTTAGCGCCTACTTAAATCTTACGAAATGGCTTTATATGATCCCCAAATGGTTATTCAAACATGAGCCCAGAGTTAAAGCAAACATTGAGGTAACTACTAACTAGTCTCATGATGAGCGTGGAGTAATGAACACAGAACGACTAGTATTTTCATTAGTTCACAATCTTTTATTTCATCATTCATTTCCTTACTGATATTAACATAATTCTATGATTAATAGTACTGTAAAGTGTATATTATGATTAATATTATTATAGTCACCTTTTCATAATTACAGTCCCATCTTAAGCAGCCATACTCTACTGTTACACATTAAAAAATGCTACATAATCATCTAATTAAGATCCACATGTGTTGTTATCCATACATCAATATTTTGTATCATTAAATCAAATTCTGTAAACCAAAATATTTCTTTTTACAATGTTACCTTACACATTAACTTAAGTATTGTTATACTTCTAACTACATTTGATTAGCTCATCGAGTACAACAACTTTTCGTTAACTTGCTAACTTCAAGCAAATTTGGTATCTCAATCAAAATTGTTGCCTCATGTTGTGCATCTTTACTAAAAGAAAATGCTCAATAAACTTCATTCTTAGATTCCCCTAAATTCCTTTCAGATGCCTAAGAATATTCTTATATTTATATGCTAGCAGACACGTCTAGCACTTTTGTAACTTTCACCTGCATTCATGTTATGTACTAAAAGTAAAGGATGAGATAAATTCAATTAGCACACTTCCCGTTTCAATATCCTTCTGCCCAACATATTATTTTAGAGTTTCATTCAAACGTATCTTATTTACCAGTGTGTCAATATACAAGAGCTACTTATTGATAGGTATTAAAATTCTGGGAAATTATTAATTAATATTCTAGCAGAGGTATCCTTAAAACACATCAATTTTTATAATCTTATTGTGTTGTCCTTTTTTACCAGTAGACAATAATTATAGAAACACAACATTCCATAACCTTACAGGTACTTACAAAATGCTTCTTTTTTCATCGTCTGTTCACTCACATGCACTTGATTACTTTGAGGTGTATTCCAGCACCTTATTGCGAATTTACTACCATCCCTGTGTGTCATATTAAAACTTTAAAATTTATGATACTTTTTGAATATTTAAGAATTTGAACCGTTTTCTCTCTCTTTCTATTACATACATCATATGGGACTTGCGGCATTGTTGGCTCACGAGAAATATTTTAGTTTATAGTTTTAGAACTGATACCAAATATAAATATATTTATATGTAACCAGTTAAGTGGCAGTTTAGTAAGGAATATTCTATACGTAAGTTCATTTAGTGCATTGAACATGTTTGTTCTTTTAGTGACATGCATTCTTCAACATTCAGTGTATCTCTCATTCAGAGAAACCTATATTTGGACTCATCATGAAAGATTTTTTACGGTGTAAAGAAATGTAATAAAATATCCAATTTCGGACAGATATTTCAGAGAATGATTGAAGAATAGTTGTCGTGTGGTTAAAGTAGGATGCGCAATGTTTAAAAAGTATTTTGAAAATGTTGAAATGTACAATATTATATCGTATGGTTGTGTGAATCATTGGCGTAACTGATATGCGTCATTTCACAAGTGAAGTTTTACGTTATTTCTTCATACGGTTGGGTGATATAAGTTTACTTATAGAGACCGAAATACAAGTAGCTTGAATAATTATAATCTTTCCCTTGCTTTTGTGATTTTTGATAACTCACGGGTAGGCTGCTAATTAAATATTGGGCTGTCATTTTCCCATTAGAGAAGGATCTTTAATAGAAACCTACACACCTGAATTTCTCTTTTTACCTGTTTGTAAAATACCTCTTCATCCTTTTTATGAAAGAAAATGACTTAAAACACATCGTATCAAGTGCTTGGAATGAAAAATGAAATAATATAACTGTTACACACCCACATGATGCACACACACTGGAATTTCATTAAAAAGGTACTGTTTTCGATACACGTTTCTCAAATTCAACACGCAGATTTGAAGTATTTTAAGTGACATGAAGGTAAAAAATTGTGGAGATTGTGTTCGTTATACACTTTTAGCCTCCACAAGGTTTTTTGGACATTTATCTCTTTCAAACATGAACTCAATTCACGCTAAGTGGTAGCAACCTATCCAATTCTCTTACAAAGGTTAATAATGTAGATAAGTCTTGCAATTATTACTATGAGTTTTCTTTCTGTACAGTTTTTACAGTTTTATGCACACTTCCCTTTATGAAGATGTTTCGAAGTGTGGGAATGGGATACACCAGGAATCCACACACACCACACAGTTCGAATTGCCATCTCATTGTCTTATACAAGTGATTATGAACGATTTAAATAAGTTTTACTTTCTATTATTCTTATCCACAGGAAGGATACATTTATATAGTGTTGTAGTGAGCTACAGATACTGTTGGACTAATAACCGCTTTTTGCTGACTACAACTGCTATACACACTATTCCGCTATTAACTCAAAATATACCCATCGTGCAAGGACTAAACCACAATTTTGTCTACTTTCTCCTACCTCCACATTATTTGTTACACACTTGCATTTCTAATCAACTCTGCATGATTTACTGCTAAGCAAGTGTCTACTACTCTCCTTCTGTACCAGAATAACAATTAATTCATTCATTAATGAGGTTTACAAAAGTAATTCTCCTTTTTCCTTTCTTTTTGAGGAAAGGATCTTCTAACGCGAGTTCTTTAGTTTAACTTTCCTAAACTCATTGTCAGTATACTATTGAAGTCTTAACTACTTTTGCGGACAAAAATAATCAGATCTCCATTTTGCATTGTCTGTTTTTTAATTACTTATCGGCTGAGTTGTCCTACACCTACACACGTCTTCTAATATGAGGTCATTTCTTATTCAACCAAACTTATTTTTTGAGGTTTAAATAATCAAAAGTCTTCTGGGTGGAAATTTGGACCGAAAATTTCAAATCGACTGGCGTAATGTGCGACAATCGTAACTTCAACAAACAAACATTCCCCAGTCTTTGAGAACTCCTGTGAGGATTAGTGGATTATTATGCAGTTTAATTAAGGATACTCAAAAATCAGTAGTCAAAATGAAAATGGTATCATAATTAAAATATGCTTTGGATTTGTAGACATTCATCACACAACGATTAATTAAAATAAATGAAAAATCAAGTTGTGTTCTGATTAGTTAAATAATTAGTTTTTCTCTCGTGGGATTGTATATATATAAACATATACAAGTTCTTTACACACCCACAGTTGATTGCATAGCAATTTCCATGTGACTGCAACACACCCACACTTTTACTTTTGGAGTAGTTAAACTGTAACTCTCCGGAACTTTGAACACACTCTCTTGATCAAACACGTACGAGATGAAATGACGACCTAGTCTAATATCAGGAAAGAGTGAATCTTGAATCTTCACTGTGGTGTTGATGTTCTACTTGTCTATTTCTTAAAAGATGAACCTTATTAGATGATAAATAGAGGTATTTATGTTTTACTTTAGTATCTTAGTTATGCACTGAAGTTTTCGATAGAAATGTAATCCACAAAAGGGCTTATTTCTTACGTACTTGTTGAAATGTAACAAGGAATGGCTTAAGGGAGGTAGTCGATTATCATAATGCATTAACTGTTTCCTGTTGTGGATGTGGGGAAGTAGTTGTCGTCATCACTGACTCAAGGCTCTTGGACGTAGTACTTGTGCAGCTTGAGTTAAGCTGGTGTGAGAGTGACGATAAGGATGGAAAGGCCATGGTGGAACTGTTGACACTCTCGCTGGGCCTTCTTCTCCATAAGGCTGGAGATCCTGAGACTTGAAATGTAGCCACAAGGATGAGAAGGACTTGGGCAAGTGTTCCATGAATAGTAAGGACAAGAACACTAAGAACGTAGGGATTGAAACTTGATGGGAACACTGGGGATTGGGTGGACATTGCTGCATTCATTCTTGGAATGGTGTCTTCCACAGCAGCCAATTTCAGAATAGAAAGCAGCCTGTGGCTATGAATTATTGTGTGCTGTGAGTTTATCAAATCTTTCAACACGTGAAGGACAGGAAGACAATCGCTCTGTAAACAAAAAAAGAGTTCTTCAGTTAAAAGCATGTCATGTGTATACTGAGGCAGGCAGACAACATCCCATAGTCACTCAAGAAACTAAACAGTTGAAATTCACTTCACCAAATTATTAGGAACATCAACATGTAGAAACTGACGTAAGCTCTCTTACAGAATATTTCTCAAATCAGAACTTTCATGATGACTTTCTTAAAAGTGAAATCCTGTTGGGTTTGCTTATGACGCGATAAAACTGCACCGGAAAAAGTTACGATAGTGCGTATAGTTGTACATTTGTCATTGCACAATATGACCAGTCTAGAAGAGAAGCAGGCAGGGAAAATAAAATCCATAGAAGTATATGGGATCGTTTACCAAAGTGCCGTTCCACTTTGTCATTCCAAGTGTCAATAAATGTCTTTTAATACGACAGTTCGCTTCCATATTTCAGGTTTCTATTGAAACAGGAAAGTAACTCATGCCTGTGTATTTTTACGTCCAGCTTTTAACACGACAAACATTTGGTTACGCGTGAATTCTAACTTATTAATTTTATTTGGGCGCCAGTTAACTGGATTTCGTAATTGTTAAGAAATGTGTATATAAGTAGTCTGGAGTATTAAGTATACGGGATAATGATAAGTCTCTCGTCCCATGGAACAAGGCAATGACAATAATTGAGACACTGAAAGAACATATCCATCATAGAATTACTTGTGCACAAAAGAAGGTTAATGGTTAGGCTGCGACAGATAATAAGGGAAATGCAGGTTCTCCACCTTTCCTGAGGCATCACATTATATCCTTCTTTAAAGAGTAATCTTGCATGTGACACGACCATCTTGGCTGACACACCTACCCTCTCGCATTATTATACCCTGTCGAATCCCCCTCACTCTCAATAATCTTTTATGAGATGACGACGAAGGTTCTTCTTATGAAAAATTGTGTGTTCTCAACTTCAACCTTGTGTATATATGTGCTTTCTCTTATAAGATACTACACACACACGGACAGGGAATAATTAAAAGAAATCATTCTACAGAAAATGTAGGCACACAATAATGTAAGTCCTTCAAACTAAGTGTGCACTCTGTTTACTCCCTATTAGTAAGTGAATCATACTGAATGAGATTGTTGCAACAAGAATGTTCTATCGTTTAAATAAGGTTTTGTACGATGGCAGGTACAAGATGCGTTGAATGTACAGTTTACGCAATAACGCATGAAAAGACGGATGCATGAATCCCCAACTCTGCTGGTATACTTTTTGAGTAATTTCATTTTATGCCTGTCATCACCGATAACTCAAGCTCAGTTTAACCTCGTTTGACGCTACATTTACTCCGATTACTTTGGCATAAGTATCATAGCAGCCCAAGTAGAACTTACAAGTCCTGTCACTACGGATGAAAGACAGGGAACTGACTCCTCATGTGGTATTTCACTTTATAATTTCCCATTTAACTACACTAGAGTTTCAATCAGACGCACACTTTATAGAGAGAGAGGGAAGTTGAGCGTGGTCCTTACCTTTTCTCTGGTGAAAGTCTCTTCGTCCGGTTGTCTGATAGAAGTATCAGTGAATTCTTGCCCCCAAATGGCGTTGATTATTATATTCTCCCCCTCAACTTTGAACAGATCCAAGCGACAATCCGTCTGAAAGATGTAAAGGTAGAAATTGTAACCATCTTACTACATACACAGTGCAGAAGCAAATATTACATTTCACGAGTTCATCGTCGTACGTGTGTGTATGTTTGTGTTGTGTGCTCTGTGGCATGTTTTGATGACAAGTAAAAATTACGTAACATTTCCTATTACCCACCGGCCAACGTGACATTTGTAAGAGTCATGAATATTAAAGTAAACCTTGTGAGGTTGGCAATAAAAATGAATGTAACGGAGGAATTCATGTGATTGATACAACACGAGTGCGTGGATTCTGTATAAAGTCATTGGTTTGAAAAATGCGTTTCTCAACACAAAGCAAAGTTAATAAGTCACGTATAAGTTTCTCCAAGAAAGAAAGTATTTTCTGCGTAGGATAAGTTGTAAGGAAGGAAGGAGAAAGGGCCGAAGGAGAATCTAGTGTGATAGACTCATAGGTCTTCAATGGTGAGAATAGAAATCACTTAAAACCACCTACCTATAAGAAGTGTATGTACATTATGTGTACAAAAAGGAAACAAATGTAGTTAAGACGTATTGAGGAAACACGCGGAAACGACATAGATGAATAAATAGACCTAAGCGGAATTTATTTACCCTCGTACAAAGAACTCTTTTTCAGACACACATAATCATCTTAAGAATACTGCACACGGTAGGCACGAATAAGAGGGATTGCCATGTTTCCACTGTCTTCAATTGAAGTCGATGTGCTTCTACTGCAGAAGTCTGCCATTTCACCTATGCTTACTGTGTGTGTGTGTATATACACAAATGGACTTATAGACTTTAACTCGGACATATATGATCAAAACATGGGGAAAATTCCCAACTCAAATCATACGAGCGATATGGATGGTTTAGTTAGTAGCTATTTTGCTTCAAGACTGCATTTCATGTGAAATATTAGAGTCACGTTTTGTTGTCTTACTGTCACTGCTCAACGTTATTTTTTCTCCTAATGTTTCCACTTTGAGAAGGATAGGGAAAAGGATTCATTGCAGACGTAAAAGGAGAGGAGAAAGTTTTACTGTTTTTATAGATACGACAAAGAGACTCACAATCTCAAAAACTTTTCCAGTTATTTTTTCTCTTGCTTCAAATAGACTTCAGTGGTGGTGTTAGTACTCCTCTAGTACTTCTACCTGCTTCTAAACTCTCTCTCACACACACATACACACACCAGCGTCCCAAAAAAGTATTGCATTACAAGTGAAAGCATTTTCTCAGCGAGGATGTATAATCTGGCCTCGTTGTTTCTATTATCTCGTCTCTAAGGTTCATATATACTTCTCCAATCTATGTTACTCGTACTGGTGGCGAGTGATGTGTCGCACTTTCGCCAAACAGTCGGTGTGGTTCTACATCAGCCTAAGAAATATTCAGCCTTGGAACAACTTCCAACAAAACATAGCTGCTTTGAACTGCTTTCCATGACACAGATTAATGTGTGTTTTCTGCGTCACTTTAATTGTCATAAAGTTTCTAGAGGAATTAGCGTGGATTTTGTGTTGAAATGGGGTAGTTGTACTTAAATGTTTTGGTATGTATGCAGTTGTAAGGGTAGGGATTACTTTTAAGGGAAATGTAAAACAACTTGGAATAACTTACTGCAGTTAGATTCAATAATTTGTGTAGTCCAACAGTATCATTAGGATCGTTTGGATCAAAGAAGTAATGGTGGGTTTGGGGATTGATGAGTTGCCGCAGTGAATTCACGACATCTCCGACACCCAAGCCGGTGTACTGCTTCAAAACTTGTTCATCCCTCGAGGAGTAGCCGATGAAGAGAAACACTCCGTTCGAAAGCGTGTAGGTATCTGGAAAGGACACAAAATGTTATTTAGGTTTACTCAAGAATTCACTAGAGTTCTGGTGCAATTCGTACAAATTATTCCCAACACGAGTAATTTTTCTTGTCTCGCATTCCTCATGCTTCACAAAGTAACCTTGTCTTTGAACAGCTTTATAAATTCCTTCCATCGATAACACTACGTAAGAGTCTTGAAATCAGTCTGCTGTACATGGAAATTGATGCTCAAGGTATCCCACATTTGTTAATCTTGGAATGAAAGAGTAAACAAGGGAAAATACAGGGTGATCAAATTATGTTGGGGGAATGGAATGAGGTGTTCTCATGCATGATGGGCCAATTATTTCGATTCATTCTGTTGGGAGTAAAAGGTCCTCTTTTTCTAGTTGTCCAATAGTAAGCAACTTGGGCGATGTACAAAGTTAAGTTTCTCACAAATGACACATTCAGATTTATTTTTACTGTAAAACGATAGTAGTAACGGTTTTATGCAAAGAACAAACTGACTTTGTGATCGATATGGGATCATGTTATTGTGCAGTTACAAAGGATCTGAGACTCTAACTTTCACATGTAACTATTATTAGAAAGAGTTTACACTTATATGAATGATTGGAGGTACCAAATTGTCGGAGACCGTGAGTTTGATTGCAGGGACAAAATAAACTTTGGGGAGTCAAAGTAATCACCAAAAGTAACTGGTTATAGTGCAATTAAAAGTTTTCTCGAGATTGTTGAGTTCTACTTTTCCTGACAAAGTGATGGAACAATTTTTTGACAATCTTTTTGAAGCGTGGAGTCCTACGAACTTGATCTACAGTTGGGAAACACGGATGTATAGTAACTTCTATGCTTATTAACACCTCTATAAATTATTTGTACGAGGAATCAAGAAGACGTATTAAAATTGAGTCACATGGCAAGTATTATTATCATCATAGATTGCGTATAGGAGAATTAGATGAGTGGAAAATTCGCTTAAACAATCAAAACTATGGTGAGTGTGAGAGACAATAGGAAGAAATGAGATTGTCAGAATTGGGTCACTTATGTCATATTATAGTAGAGATATTCACAACTGGGTAAGAATTCCCTGAGGAACGCTTATAAATGTCATCACATCAAGGATAGAATACAAATGAAGACATACTGAGTGAGAGGTGGAGTGAAAGTAAAATGTGAAACTTACCCGGAGGAGGTTTCTCACAGATGAATCGACCCGCATAACACTTGCAGTTACCCCGATGTGCAATATACGTAGGTTGTAAATGAGCATACTGATCCTCTGTCTTGACGTAACAATGGGTAGTTTCAAGACATTCCAGGACGGTACATGTGGCCACTTCCAAGCGCCCAAACTCGCAGACACACAACTCTGAGCACGTAGGAACGTCATCGCGGTACAACTGCAATAAGTAATATTAATGGATAATCAATGCAAGTACATTTCTGCATGCCATAAACATGCGGAAAAACTCCCCCTGCCCTTTGCAACTTTGCACAAAAGTTACTTTTGCATTCCTTATCGATATATTTATCACTTCTCAAAGTCTCACGTTTAAAATATGCAGAGAAACGGAGTGAATAAATAATAACCCGATGCATCTAAACATTCTTCTTGAACATAAGCATAAGTTTAAATTGTGTGTACTTTACAAGAAGAAGCTTATACCTTTATTACCTATATATAGATACATATATACTTCTGAATCGACCGTTGAATACGCAGTGTTCGAGTAACGATTTAATTCTGGCAGTGGAAAGTATCTGAGGAAATCATATATGGGGTTAGAAGGAGCCAGAATTGCTCTGGGCTTCTTTTCTGACCAAGCAGACAAGAAGACTGGGAGAGAGTAAGAAGAACAAATTGCTTTCCCTGTGGTAGCCTGTGATAATTTATAACTCAAGTCAAGGTGCTTATGGAGCCAAAGTAAGCAGTCCCTGCTTCTAATATATTTCATCCAGCTCACTTTTCCTGGCTTCAGTTTCCACTTACTAACTAACCTCTTCTCCCTGGACTTTCATACTCTTCTGTATGGAAATACCAACCCGCCACACTCCATCTCGCATACCTCAGATTTATATAAATGTTAGTGGGCTACGCATATAGGAAAACCCTGCAAAATCGACTAATACATTTAATCTGACAGTCCGTATGCTTTACGGAAAAGCCTTATGCAGTGGGAAACATTTTCTTCTAGGCTACAGTTCTTGGCAAGACATTTCAGTTTCATCCTTGCGTACTTCATACACGAAGAATATCAACTGTATGTGTGTGCATGTAGCCTTTACGAGGATTAATTGCATGTACCTATCTATCTAGCCCATTGTGATTGGGACGTACTTATGGTCAGTTTATTGTGAAGGTGAATGACAGTA
>JAQGAB010002695.1:0-11363 GCA_034696565.1 Isotomurus graminis
ACTCGCATTTGCCACCACCATCTAAATAACAATAGCACAATTTATATGCATTTCTTCTTTATTTAACCTAATAACATCATTCATTAACCAAACATTAATAATGGGAGCAAACTGCTTCTTTACATAGGTTAGTATTTCAAAGGTCCTTTATATGCATTTGTGTTCTATTTATTTCACTCGACTTATTTTGCATACCGATGAATCATTTGGTAACTAATACTAAGTATTCAAGTATGGAGACAATTCATAGTTCAATTACAGATAAGCGAAGCTACGACATTAAGTCAATGACCACAATGTACATAAATGTATTTGTTCATAATAAATATTCGACTTAGCATTTAAAATATTCGTCAACTAAAGGTGGGAGTATCTGAGTAGAGTGATCAGTCACAATTCAGGAGCTTCCAACTTTCAATCAATGAGTTATTTAAGTAGAGTTTTATTTAGTACGATGGACGGAGGGGGAAGAGGTTGGAAAGAAGGAATTAAGAAGAACTTGAAATCCCTTTCGGAGTGCACAGTCCTTAGCAACGAATTAACTGTTGCTTTAATTCAAGACGAGCTGATCAACGCAAGCGAAAAAGACAAGGTACACTTATAATTAAATAATTGCACAATAAAAACACTTCCAATAGGTCAGCATTAATTATGACATGGACTTTTAAAGTTGTTAGGTCACGAAGGAGTGATTATTCTGTACACGGACATCATTCGAAGATGGGACGATGGCAAGTTCGAGAGGTTCAAATGGGCGCTGAGTGTCAGCGGAAACACGCAAGCCTTGGAAATTCTGAATAACCCACAAGTAAACGAGGCCACAGATTCCGCAGGGGGAGGAGAGCAAACAGAGTCGCTAAGGGAACCGTTGAGATCCGCGTTGCTTAAGAAGACTGTTTTTATAGGACTTGTTGTAGCAGCGGCAGTAGGATTTGTGCTTATTATTTATGGTTCAGTTTCCTACCTCATTTCCCAGCAGTCTGATGTACCGGAAGTGACCACGTCCAAATCCCCAACCACAACATCTGTACATAATTATATATGGGAGTTGGGAGGCCAGACGGAGTTTTACGTGTCACAGGTAACTCCGCCTTCCTCCATCGCGCGTCATCCTAACCAACCTACTCTGATTGTTTAGGCGATGGGAGATTGGCACTTGATTGAAGAGTTCGGAAAGAATGGTCGTCCCTCTCCCGCTCCGTGTGTGGAGTGGGTTTTGAATATGAGGGGGTCAACGGTCGACCTGACTTTGAGGTACTCGTCACGTGGGGAAGAAGTGTTGGCTTTGGATTTGAATTTATTTGTGGCAGGTCGGGGAAGATAGACGACAAGGATGAGTGGAAGGTTGATTTGACGGTGGACACTCAGTCTCCTCACCACTGGATTAAAGGTAATTGGAGGTTCGGCTGCGAGTGTTGCATTTCATGTTTCCAATATTTCAGGTAATTATGCGTGGAAGTGGACGTGGGTGAAGACGGACTACGCCAACTGGGGAGTCCTCATGGTGTGCGGCAATAAGGAACTCTGGTCCTGTTCTACTCTTCATATTCTGTCGAGGGAGCGGACGCTGCCAGATGCGAGGCTGGAGAAGCTGAGGAACGTCGCTGAACAACGTGGATTCCCAAAGGCACGCGGAGCCCTCGTGGACCGAACTTCCTGCTGAGGCGTCGATTGCTTGAATGGGGAATCAGTAAACACGTCTCGTTCCAGCGATCCATCATCAAGTGAATTTGAAGGCAGTTCGGAGCATTTTATTCTACTCCTTTTTCATCAACAAGCGACACTCTCGAGCTCGACTGCAGTGAAGGAGACGTGCACGCTGGGGTGTTTGGAAGGGGAGGAGTTCAGGAGAACACGGTCCAAACTTTGAAGCATTTGACGGACATGTTGCACAATTGTCTCAGTTGAGAAAGAATCAATCGGGTGTCTGGGATCCTCGAGGTTAATTGCAAACCCCCCCCCCACAAATGATGTCACTGAACTCCATCTCCAACACCTGACTCCTCCCCCTCATGCCTATGCCTACGTCGAGTCCTTTGCAACCCAATCCGCTCCCGTCTGCACTCCACCTGCACCTGGTAATCTCCGTAAATTAAGTGAATGCTTATCCAGTGCAGATAAGGCAACAAAACTGTCAAGTGCAATCAGATAAGTGAAGATTAAGATAAGCGAAGAGAGTCTCAGACTGCCCAGGAGGGGAGAGGCGCGGGGAGGGAGAGTCAACTGCCAACTCAACAGACAGCTGGCCATTCATTCATTCCGCTCGCGTGTCCCCGCTGACCTCCGTCGACCTCCACACGCCACACGTAAGACTTCCACTTAATCTCACTTAATCTTCATTTGTCCTCCAGATGGGGAGCTCCAGATTAAGGACCGCCACTGGGGCACTCCTCCTCCTCCTCCTCCTCTTAATCTTCTGCCTCTCCCTCACAGGACCCCCCATGGGCAACGGACGCAAGGACTCCGCCGTCTCCTCCCCCGAGGACGACACCTTCGACCTCCTCGCCCTCAACAAAGCCCTTCACGCCGCAATGACCTCTGACACCGTCGATGGATCCCCTCAGATCGAAGAAGGCGGGGGACTCGTCTCGCTTCCCCACTACATCATTGTTTTGAGCAACTTTGTTATTTGTGTCAAAGGTAAAAATCAATGCAACAGGGTGCTTAAGTAGGGGTTAAAGGTACAAAAATATAGGTCGCTATAGTGAAACAACTAATCAAAATGTCAGTTTCGTCTTCATTTAAGTACGCAGGGTATACTTTAGTTTGAAGGAATATTTGTGAATTAAATTCCCTGAGGAACTCAAGATTGGCTGGGCTAAAATAGGCAGCTTTGAATAGGTTTTATGAATCTTAACGAAACTGTTATTCTAACTAACTTCACTCCAGATTAATTCAGTGCCAAACATATTGAATAATAATTATTCAGTTCGTTGAAAGAGAGAGAGTTGAAAGAGTTGGCATGTTACATTTGAATAATTTAAGTGCACACGTGTGATTGTGGGTGATAGTCATGGCAATGCTTACTTCAGTGACAAAATTGTACACCAATGTTTTAATTATTACTCCAAAGATAAAAAAGAAACAACTGTTCTAATTACAATTATATATGAATCACTACTTCCATGGTTGTGTGTTTGTCTCAGAACTATAATACGGATATAGTAGATATATTTTATTACTCTCTACAACCAATGTGTCATTATTAACGCCTTTACAAGGTTAATTGAATTGGTTCATGTCATAAGGACTCCAAACGACGTAACAAATAAATCCCATATTTCATTATTTCTCTACGCGTACTTAATCACGAATTACACTTGAATACCTTCAAAGTAGTTTTTTGTAAATATGCTCCGTGGATGCTTCAGGTCTATTGGGACACACTGAAATGTCTATAAAGAAATATTCAATAAAAACACCCGTCTAAAATATATTCTACAGACTGAAAGTGCCCACTAGCGAACTGAAATGTCCTGTTCACATTTCGGAAATTCAAAATGCGTTAAGCTTGTTATTTGACTGTTTCCATTCACAAATGCAACTGATGATGAGTAATGTCGCCCACAATGATGTACATTCAAACATTTCAGGTAATATTTCTGATCTCAAAACATAAATAAACCAACTCTCCAGGAAATCTTCTGAAGTTCCCATGGATAGCAAATTACGCATCTTATACGAAGCGTGGAAGTCGAACTATGTTATCAGTATAGATAAACTTATCCACGGAGTGAGGCACACAAGATTATTGTTTGTCTAGTGATTAATAAACGCATGTCCCTCACATGTGTCACCCCGTTCAAATTACCATAGCACAATTTATATACAAATCTTGATTTAACTTAATGACATTATTCATTAAGCAATCACCAATAATGAGGGCAAACTGCTTCTTTACATAGGTTAATGCTTCAATGAACCTTTACAACGCATCTCTTCGGATTAATTTTCATGAGGTCATATTTATTCACCAAATGAATCATTTGACAACTTATTCAAGTGCTAAAGTATCGAGACAATTCAAAAATAGGGTGAACAAACTTATTTGGAACAAACTTACTTAGTTATAAACAACCTTAGTTCCACCATTCATGATATCGCACAGTTATCAAACACTCACCATAGGACAGATAGTGCGTTCACCCTTCTGTATTTCAATAACAGATAAGCGAAGCGACAAAATTAAGCCACTGACCACACAACTATATACATAAGTTTATTTGTACACAATGAATGTTCCACATAATTGTGTAGGAATTAAAATTTTCTCTCATATAAAGCTGCAAGTGTCTGAGAATTCTTCAATCGCAATTCAGGAGCTTTTAACTTCCAATCAGTCGTTTATTCTAGTTGACTTTGATTAGTACGATGGACGGAGGGGGAGGAGGATGGAAACAAACAATCGAGGCCACAGATTCCTCAGTGGGAGGAGAGGAAGCACAGTCGCTAAGGAAACCACCCCGATCCGCGTTGCTGAAGAAGAGTGTTTTAATAGGACTCGGTTTAGTAGGAGTTGTAGGATTTGTGTTAATTATTTATTTTTCCATTCCCAACCTCAGTTCCCAGCAGCTTGATGCAAATATACCGACCACGTCGAAAACCCCAACCACTTCACCTGTAAATAATCATGTGTGGGAGTTGCGAGGGCAGACGGCGATTGACGTAGAACAGGTAACTCCGCCTTCCTCTATCGCCCGGTCATCTTAACCAACTTACTCGGATTATGTAGGCGATGGGAGTTTGGCGGTGGATTGAAGTATTCAGAAGTGGTGGTGGTTTGCCTCTGTTTCCGTGTGGAGAGTGGGTTTTTAATTTGACGGGGTCAACGGTCGAGCTGAATCACAGGTACTCGCCATGTGGAAAATTTGGGTTTGGATTTGTATTTTAATTTATTTGTGGAAGGTTGGGTAGGTCAACCGCCGGGGACAATGGGAAGTTGAATTACACAGTGGACACTCAGTCTCCTCACCACTGGACTTTAGGTAATTGGAGGTGCAGCTCGGAGTGCGGCATTTCAAGTTTCGAATATTTCAGATGGGCATACGTGGACGTGGGTGACGACGGACTACGCCAACTGGGCAGTCCTCATGAGGTGCACCAATAAGGAACTCTCGTCCTGTGCTGATCTTCGTATTCTGTCGAGGGAGCGGACGCTGCCACCTGCGACGCTGGAGATGCTGAGGAACGTCGCTGAACAACGCGGATTCAACAAATCACACGGACGTCTCGTGGACCAAACATCCGGCTGCTCGGAGGGGGAGGAGAAGGCGGAGGGAAACGCTATGTTGAAGTGGACGTTAGGGGTGTCCACAGAGAACGTCTCGACTTCTTCGGTTGTGAGTGCGCCTGCGTGGGAGTTGGGAGGGCAGACGGAGTTTAACCTGTCACAGGTAACCCCGTCTTCCTCTATCGCGCGTCATCTTAACCAACTTACTCTGATTGTTTAGACGATGGGAGGTTGGCACTTGATTGAAGTGTTTTATAGAGTTGGTCGTCACTCTCCCAATCCGTGCGAGGAGTTCATTTTAAATTTGACGGGGACAACAGTCGAGCAGACTCGGAGGTACTCGTCACGTGGGAATAAGCGTTGGATTTGGATTTGAATTTGTTTGTGGCAGGTGGGGGAAGTCAGGCGACAAGAGCGAAATGAAGAGGAATTACATAGTGGACACCGAGTCTCCTCACCACTGGACAGATGGTAATTGGAGGTTTGGCTGGGGGTGCGGCATTTCATGTTTTGAATATTTCAGGTTGGTGGGTGCGGAAACAGGTGACGACGGACTACTCCAACTGGGCAGTCCTCATGTGGTGCAGCAATGAGGAACTCTCGGACTGTTCTACTCTTCGTATTCTGTCGAGGGATCGGACGCTGCCATTTGCGACGCTGGAGATGCTGAGGAACGTCGCTGAACAACGCGGATTCCCAAAGGCACGCGGAGCCCTCGGGGACCAAACTTCCTGCTGAGGTGTCGATTGCTCGGATGGCAAATCATACAGCGCGTCTCCTTCCGGAGATCCTTCCACGTTGAATTAAAATAAATCTGAATCGGAAAATATGGCCGGAATGTCTTTTTATTTGTATTTCAAACTGCTTTGGAGGTTCTCCTTTGAGAGGCGACACTCACTGACACTTTGACAGTGCGACTACCGCTTACAACGCGTAAAGTCTTGCGGTGCCGCCCTTAATCAAACCAGAGATTAAGTGCATTGCGTAGAAAGGGAGGAGTGGCGTAGGATGTCTGGAGGTTACCTCCCACACCCCAAAGGACGTCGGCCTTCGTTTGGCATTCCAGTCTCACTTTCCCCTCACGCGGTGTACGTTGACCTTTGAACTCCAGTCAGCGTCTCTTCGGCTGGAGAAGTTCCATTGGCATCCACTGAATATCCGGAAGGGTTCGTGTTGCGATGGGTGTCGTGAGATGAATGAGCTCTCAGCTGAAATGAGCGTTTGTGGAGGTGACGAGGGTCCTTGAATGTTCGATGGCTGGAAGGGTCCGGGAGGAGGTGTTCATTGGTTGACGGAGGGCATCGCTGGGAGGTTCGGAAGTCGGCTGCTGCGTTGAATTGACCAGGAGACTTGGCTCTGCTCTATTGGGGGAAACAGCGAGTATTCTTTTCATTGCACCGCTTCACGCGCACTTCCAACGAGCGTAGGGGGATGAATCCGAGGTGAAGGAGTCTCTGACACCTGCTTACCTTCCGAAAGATCCACGTTGTTTATCTGCACCTTGACATATCTTGGCAGTGTCCCTTATTATGATGAAGCTTCAAGAGATTCATTCACGTTGAAATAAAATGATTTAAACAAAGTTTGGAAAGTCTTCTTATTTGCATATCCAACTGGTTTGCAGACGACACTCTCGAACTTGACTACCGCGTAGAAGTCTTGCGCGCTGGGGGTGGTTAGGAGGGGGGGGCGAGTTGATGGGGGCTTATGGAAACTGACTTCGTCGTTATTGAATGAGAAGGTCGTGTCTCCTAACGCCACAGAGCTCGCCTAAATATTCAACGATAAGTCCATTGCCCTACGAATTGAGAGTTAAAGAGTTGTGAGAGTTTCTCTCTAACTGGCTGGGGCTGCCAAGGCTGATGAGACGGGTTCCCTGATCTGTTGTCGATTCGTGATCCGGTATTACTGATACCAACCTATCTCTGTGTATGACTTAGGTCATACATGTTAATGAACTAAAGTAGATTTATTCCTTAACCGAAACCGAGTTCTCTGCGCAAGACCCACTCCCTAGCATAGTTCTTCCATTTCATACAAGTATCTTTTTAATTTTATATTCTGGGGAGAATGAGTTGGCTACCACAATGAGTATTGCTCAATAGTATGTGTTGAATACGTTCAGACCACAAGCTATCCAAGAAATTAGAAGGGAATGCAGGTTGTGGTAATGCTAGTTGCAGTGTTATTAAGATCCAACTTTATTCTCACAATACTACTTGACTTAATGACACACACTCCCTCTTCCTGGAGACAACCTCGTAGCTTTTTCTCTGGACGACAAAAAAAGCTATCGAAGTGACGATCGACTAGAGCACTTTGTTAAATTATAAAGCTATTACAAGAAGTCACTATTTTACGATCGATAAAAAGACTGGAGACGAGTCCACGGGGCAAGATTCTAAGTGACACGGGCTGTAGGTCACAGACGAACTCTGGAGAAGTCCTTAGATCCTTAAATCCAAGTTCAACAATAAATACAGAATAACGTTATGAATGACTAGAGAATAAGAAAAAGTAAACAAGTGAAGTGAATGAGATGCAGGTAAAGGTTGGAACGAATGTCTGTTCGTCGACCCAAGTCATGAGCGAAGGAAGCTTCTGCGAGCTCATTTACAGTAAAGATAAGCAATCGTATGTATTCCCTGTTCCTCGTAATACTAACCAATTCCCTTAACTAACTCCTGAATAACATGACTCATCAACAAGTCAACGAGACTACCCACAACATGTAAGAAAATATTCCTTTACACGTGACTTTCAGCAATGTCCACGTTGTGTAGCTTGGCTGCCAGTCGTGTGTACAGGGAATTCTGCTCCTTTGTATTTGTCGCGTCCTATGGTATATTATTCAATGATTAATAAACTCTGGTCCCTATTTCATTGTGTGTGTCGTCCTAGGTTCAATGACTGTCATGTGTCAATGTAATCGTGCGAGTGACAAATGTCCCATCATCCGCACCATCACTGTCGTCATCACTCGCCATGTCACATGTCAGTCGAGATGTCGTTATGACCCTCAACTTTTATTTAATTACCCCAAAAACACAGTTTCAATGCAAAGGAGATTAGCTAAACTGTATTTACACTGGCTTTGTACAACTGAATCTTCACATCTCTTGTCAGTGTCCTTTATTATAATCTTTAAGCGTTTCATTATACGTCAGCAGTGAATTTTCAGCAGCGAACTTGAATTAATAACGCAATGTTACGTTTCTGAACCCAAAAAGACTATAATTCACTTCGCCTGGAAATCTACAAACACGTTTGCCGCTACGTTAATCCACCTGCAAAGTTATTCAAATGACAATAATTGACATTATTAAGAGTCGCAGGTGTTCCCTTTATTCACTAAACCTACTTAACATCTAATTTTGTATTCAGGTTGTGTGCTGACTATTATTTTGTTTTTACGTTGATTAACTCCCGAGTTAGACTTCCCTGTATGAAGAGATTATTTATGAAAATGAGACTAACTGATGATTTATTTTAATAATGAGACACACGGACTGCAAATACCAAGGAAGATGGATATTGTATCCACAGATAGTAAAGGTGTAGGCGGGGCCTATAACATTGAGTGAATAGCGGCGATAGTATAAACAGACAAGGAAGGAATCCTTAATGTGGCATTGTGCGGAAGTTTGGCATGTGTGGATGTTATTTCCATAACCAATGAGTGCATGAAATATTCTGATTAAAAGTGAAGGAAGGTGAATGAGCCGCATTGAATGCATTCGAGAGATGCGGAGTAGATTAACGGGGACAATCAACGGATTCAGATATTAACAAGTTGGCTAACCTGTTTATTAATGGAGATGAGTTCTTGGAAAGGAGTCGACGTATGAAACATCTGTGCACTTGTGAGTGGAATCAGTTTGTATATAAAACACCAAATCTCCTCTGCAGCCGTCAGACTGAAAGCAACTTTCACTAAATCAAGTCAGTTGGGTTTGTAGACACCTTAAAAGTTGTTGGAATTGAGTTGGAACTTTTAGACAATTTAGGAGTTCGCGGAATTGATTGGAAGGTCAGAATGGGTGTGGTTGGTCTGTTGGGACTTCTGATTGGGTCATTCGCGATCCTCTCTGCCGCCGTTTCATCCGAAAGTTCCCCTCCGGAACATTCAGCCGCAGACGGAGCGGCTTCAGCGCTGGTTTTGGAGATGGAACATTTGAAACAAGAGACGGCGCGGCTGAAGGGGAAGCTGGAAGACGTGGGAGTGACGGAGGGGGAGGAGAACGCAACGTTGAAATGGACGAAGGAGGAGACTACAGAAAACACCTCAACTGCTTTAAGTGTGAATGCGCCTGCGTGGGAGTTGGGAGGGCAGACGGCGTTTAACGTGTCACAGGTAACCCCCCTTTCCTCCATCGCGCGGTCATCGTACCTAACCAACTTACTCTGGTTTTATAGGCGATGGGAGGTTGGCGCTTGATTGAAGAGTTCCTAAGTTTTGGCCGTGACTTTCCGGATCCGTGTGAGGAGTTGATTTTCAATTTGACGGGGTCAACGGTCGAACGGACTTGGAGGTACTCGTCACGTAAGAATGAGTGGCGGATTTGGATTTGACTTTTTTATGGCAGATGGGGGAAGTCAGGCGAAAAGGAAGAATGGAAGGCTGATTTGACGGTGGACACCCAGTCTCCTCACAACTGGACTTACGGTAATTGAAGGGGCGGCTGGGAGGTCGGCATTTCATGTTACGAATATTTCAGGTGGATCGGTGTGGACCATGGTGACGACGGACTACGCCAACTGGGCAGTCCTCATGAGGTGCGACCGTAAGGAACTCGTGTTCTGTCTTTATCTTCTGATTCTGTCGAGGGAGCAGACGCTGCCACTTTCGACGCTGGAAATGCTGAGGAACGTCGCTGAACAACGCGGATTTCCAAAGGCAAACGGAGTCCTCGTGAACCAAACGTCCTGCTGAGGTCTTGATTGCTTGGACGGCAAATCATTAAGCGCGTCTATTTCCACAGATCCATTCACGTTGAATTAAAATGAACGGCAATGAACGGCAGTTCGGAGCGTCTTTGTATTCGCATTTAAATTTCTTTGGAGGTTCTCCTTCGGCATACGACACTCTCGAACTTGACAACCGCGCACAAGTGTTGCGCGCTGGGGTGGTTCAATGGGGGGGGGTAGTTGAGGTGGACTGGGAAGCTTAATGACCCCTAATTGGTCCTCACCGAATGAAGGAGGTCGTGTCCTGCATGGTTCATGAATGCCTTGTCTACCTCACTTAATCAAACCAGAGATTAAGTTCACTGCGTAGAAAGGGAGGAGTGGCGTAGGTGACCTCCCCACACGCCAACGCACATCTGCCATCGTTAGGTTGGTTTCTTTCATTGTTCCCGTGAGCGCCCTACGTTGACCTTTGAACTCAATCCTTGTGCTGGAGAGACCTTACGAGACGTTCCATTGGCATCCACTGAACAAGCGGAAGGCGTTTGTAGTCTTCAGGTGAAATGGGCGATTGTGAAGGTCACTTGAGGTCACGAGGGTCCTAGAATGTTCGATGGCTGGATTCGGGGAGTGGTGTTCATTGGGTGACGGACTGAATCGCTGGGGGTTTGGAAGTTGGTGCCTTCGTTGCTGAGACACCTGAATGGACAGAAGGAACCTGTGACCCAGAATACCAGCTGACCTTCCCTTTCTTTTCCTCAAGAACCGTTTAAAGAAGCTGATGACCACGTCGTCTCCTGATTTTAACCCCATCCCGTCCAATCAATTTGCAAACGGACTTTCCCTGAAAGGCTCAACTATAAAAACAATTAGCCGGACAAGCCCGTCTCAACAGAAAGTCCTACAAGAAATTATTTCACTGGAAACTCTAGAATTCGCAAACAATATGAGTAATTATGAAGGTTTGCAAATTCTTGAGTTTCCAGGGAATTCATTTCTTCTACGACTTGTCCTTTGTTGAGACGGGCTTGTTTGACTTCTTACATTAAGTCTTGACGTATTTGAGAGGTCATTTAATGCACTACGAACGGAGGGGTCTCAGGTTGAGGTCGGGGTACCTTCAGATTAAATGTGTCGCTGGCCACTGGAGATTTCAAACGGTTTCTAGTTTTGTGCATTGTCTCCCCAGGTTTTTCGTATAACCGGATGTTTTTAGTTTTGCTAG
>JAQGAB010002696.1:0-11363 GCA_034696565.1 Isotomurus graminis
TGAAGGTCATCCCTTTAGGCAATAGAAATTAGCAAACAACAGCACACTCATCATGTGGCTTATCTACAGATCCACCTTCTATTTACTTCTCTCTTGTGATCCTGATTAATTACTCACGTCAGTGGCAAGCATAAAGGAAGTACAGAAGTACAGAACTTGGTTACTAAAGTCACACAAACATGACGGATCAAGTAGCTATAAACCATTCCGTATACATGCATTCCATTGTATGGGGAATACAGTAGATACATCACCACCTTCACAAGCATTCATACACCTCAATTACTCACGTTTATACACTTGCTCAAATGAAGATAATGTCTGTACAGCCACCAAAAGGCGGAATGAGTTACGATTTGGTTTGTGTACTTATTATATGCCTGCACCAACTCCTCTGGGTTAGGAAATATGAGTTATTGTATATCACCTTTGAGCAGTTACATATTTCACTTGCCAGAATGCTACTTCCTGTGCCATAAGAAAGTTCTTGTGGATATGATCTAGACTAGAAAACTAGAAACATACTGACCGAGATATACAGTGTATATGCAACTTTTTCATCAGAGCGTGCATTGAGAAACGAGACTAAGTGAAAGCACCAGATGCCTAGTTAGTGAAGAATTTCACAACTCAATCTTGTGTCTGTAACATTTGTCTTCACTTCCTCTCCATAAAGTTGTACGAAAGCCAGAAAGAGGAAGGACTTAGTTGAGTTCACTTCCAGGGCAGAGAGAGTTTCCCTAGCTGGAACTTTGCCTTCTGGGTGGACTTTCTTCCCTTTCTCTCCTCAGTTTTATTCAAGCGCAGTGATCCATACAGAAACCTTTCTTGGGAGATGGAGAGTCATTTCCTAATTTTCCTCCTTGTGGTTCACATTCAACTCAACCATGATAAGAGCATGAACAATTAATCATTCCTATGAAAATGAGCTCTGACAACTTCTTTCCCCACTCTCGAGAGTCTGTACCATGTGGGTGTCTATATGTGGGTGACCTTAAACTTTGACAGTATTAAAATACATCCTTATGCTGAATCTTTCTGAAGTTATTAGATTTTACCTCTCATAGGTATACTTATATATTGTGCAATCTTTATTACTATCATTGCAATCTATTGCTTGTGCAATCTATCATTTTTACTGTACTGTACAGAAGGTTTTGCAAAGCACATCGTCTCAACGTATTTTAAAATGTAAAACTGTGGGATTTTAATAATTCATAAAATCATCTTAACTTTGATTCGCTGGGAAGTTTTCTCGGTTGTTCTATATGCTTCTCAGTTAACCTTGGTTGTGTTATCACGATCTTAAATTTCTTAATTGAAAAAGTATATACTCTACCTCAACTCTTCGTAAAATAACCGGCAAATCTCCACATAAGAAATGTAAAAGACTCCGGCTAATCGGGAAACTCAAACATGCACACGAAGAATGAATCATACATGCCCAGGAATTTAAAACTAACTTTTAAACCCCAAGAAAATTTCCCTTTCATTCTTTCCTAATTTTACTGTAAAGGATTTCGTGCTTTAAAACAATTACTTGGAAGTTTAAAATAAAAAATAAGAGGATGCTGTAAGCTTAGAAAGATTTGTGATTTGTTTCTTGCCTTGTTACATGATTGTTCTATGCGTGTAAAAAATTTCACGGTAAAATTATTACACGGTATTGTACAGCCGAGTCATAAAGAAGAACATTCACAGGAAAACCTTTCAAAGGGTTTGGGTGCACTTGCACCTCAGCTAACTATCCGTGATGGGTTTATCCCGAGGCAATTTAAGGATGTAGATTGCCCGTCTCTCATAAATTTCACTTCTTGGTGTGTTTGAAATCGCCTCAAGTGACATTCGAGCAATACTGGTTTATAATTTTTCAATGATGTTCAAAGTGCCTTCTGATAAATCCTAAAAAGAAGTTAAGTGTTTGTTCCTCAACCTTATTTCGTACAAGTTGCAAGTGAGCTAATGAAATAACTCAGTTTGACTTGCTAGTTCTTGTAGAGCAGAAGTCAAGGTGCTAACTAGATAATCGATATGTTTGATAGGCCAAGGAAATAAATTGAAGAATGTGTTACAATACATGGTACTTATGAGAAAAATACAACCTGTTAGCTTTGAGGTTATCCACGTGCCGGTACAAGAAGAGGCACTTACTTCTCAACTTATTATAATTTTTTAATGGAGTCAACCACTAAAAGGCCCACACCCTTTTTACGCTCTACCGTTGTTGTGTAACCTCCAAACAAAAAGTAATCTTAGAAAGTGTCTTCCTTAAATATTCATTCGAAAACATTCACAAAATTGTATGAATATTTCATGCAAAATAGGTGAATCCTTCATTCGAAAATGAATTGTATGAAATACAAATTCACTTGCAGAAGGAAGCGAATGGGAGTATTTTGCCCACGCATTTGCTGCAGGAATGAAATATTATTATTGATGGGGTTTTAAATTAATTATAATGTTGCATGAGCTATAAATATTAGTATGCAAATTTTTCATGTGTGTTCAGTATATTTTTATTCATAACAAAGAATGTGATTTTATTTTTGGATAGCATAAATCTCGAAAAATATTAAATTAAATGAAAAATCAGCTTTTTTATGTCAGACTGACCCAAAATATGCTGTAGACCTCAGTGACACTATCCCAGTCGTAGACATTTAACTGTAGTTAGTAGTTAAATAAACAAGGGGAAAATTGTGTGGGATTCAAGATTCTTTGCAGATTACTTTGTCTCCTATAGAACAACGCCCACAGGTTTTTGCATGACAAAGAATCAAACAAAAGCTCGGAATCATATAAAGATGATATAATACTTTCGAAATAAATGATTCCGACATGCAGTTATACATAAACGAACGACTTGTTTTCTTAAATGTTTTGTCAAACCGTATTAGGAAATGATATAGGATTTCCTCATGGACTTAGGACAGACTGCACTGGCAACCAAAAGCTGGTTGTGAGATTGTGCCTAGTAAAACCTCTATCATTTGTTCACTTAGTATTCAATATTGAGAAAAATGGTAATTTTATGCAACTTCAGTAGGCGAAATTCACTGTGACAAAATATGACATTATGAAGATTAATTCAATGATAAATGATTTGGGCACTTGTGCATAAACAACTTGTGCATATCAACAGCGGATCCCGTCTCGATGTCGTATGTAATTTAATAATGAGTTTTAGATCAAATATATTGTCCTTATTTGTAAAGTTCTTCTTAATACGATGACATTGTTGTTTCACGCCCTCACTATTTCATATTTCATTCAGTATCTTCTGTGTACAGACACATGATGTGTAAGGACACATTCTTTCTTGTGCAGAAGTAAGGAAGAAAGTCACAAATCTCTCGATTTATTTGGGGGAATGTGCTAGAAGTCAAAACTAAGCAAAAAAATCCTCTGAAATGTGCCAAAATTTCCAAGTAAAGTGAACGATCTTTACTTAAGCGAGTCCTGTACAAGGTGTGCGGATGACTATTTGCCATAACGCCTTATGCTTTGGTACGCAAGTACACACACCTCATGCTTCGTTAGTGCAATTCCTCTTCAATGTTCGTTTATTAAGGTGTACGCTTTCTGAAAGTAACTTAATGTAATCAATAAAAGTCATGCATGGTGCGTTAAGTGCGTAAGGTGCGTAAAATTATGGGTGTCACTTTTCTATCGCTGAAGGACGGTAATGAATCTTAAGTCAGCTGGTAATCAATGACACTGTCCTAGGGTTGTGACACAATGACATACACGTGTATTGCCACTTTCTACTTTACAAGGCTTCTTTAGTGGTTGCATGAGCTAATTTACTTTCCAATTAAGTAATATTTAAGCTACATACAGCCTACATAGTTTGTAGTTTGTTGTACGAAACTATTTTCCTGAAAGTGCGCTTCTGTGTTATAGGTTGACTGTAAGCAACTATACGTCACACTGGAATTGACTGCGGTTCTGTGTCACTTAGTTCGCTAATTGGTTAAGGAAGGGGACACGCAGTACACATAAAACATGAAATATTAATTGGTAGATTCTTAGAAGCTTATATGACGGTATGCATAATGTAAGCTGGCTTTAGTCTAATTATTCACTAACCAATTGTCCATGTTTGTTAGTTTGTTAGCATCGGACAGATCAAAGACAGCTCCAGTCTTCTAATGTAACTAAACCGCTTTTATTTACTTCCGTTTCCCTTAGCATGAAGATCCAAAGTGTCTCTTCTCACAGTCCTTTGAATTCAACTACCACGACGAATTCAGGAAGCATCCATGAAAATGATTAATTAATTATAATATAGTTTACTTCTATAGTAAGCAATAAATTAAGCGGATTTAGCACTTTCTCTGATATACAGACCCAACCAGCCTTTATCACTACTAGCTATTAGTTAAAAATCCGTTGAATGATTACTTTATCCCAGCCTCAGCCCAGTTCCTTTCTACAGAAATAGAAGACCATCTCCGCTTTAAAGTGTACTCGCTTTGCATTAATTTTCACGCATCGTCAAGTTCAGAAGTATTGCAAAATGAACTAGCTGAGTTCATTACGTTACTGCTCAAAATGTACTGAATCAGCGCGATTCAAATTCACTATAAAAAATAAACTTATTTAAAACAGCTTTCCCACGACGAAGTCCCGTTAACCTTTTCAGTGCTTAAGTTCGAATTATTACCTTCCTGTGATCCACTCTTCTCCATAAGAAATTGGAATTCTTTGAAATGGTTTTTCACTCATAAATGATTTAATTTGTATTAGCACATGGGAACATTTCGAAGGAGTTGCAGAGTAAGGAAAAAGATAATACTCCTTCGAGAGAATTTGAATGATTTATAGGACAAACAAACTACCTCATCTGCGTCCTCTCTCCAATTTGGTGAAACGACCTAACTGGATTGGATTCTGGAGAGAGAAGTATTTAAATCCATTCCCATGGTCATCATTTCTGCTCCAATGCTTTACGAAATGAACGGTTATTCCTTGTTGTTCACCTTCCTCTTCATAATAACAGAGAATAAAGCATCTATCGATCTAAACCTTACGTCTCTTGCGGAGTGCGAATTCTCTTAAGAACATAATCCTTATAGTCATGTGCAAATTCCCGTACACACAGACCAATATGAAAGACAAATTCTCCTCGGGTTCCTTGAATTAATGTTACCATATTGTGGGCACCCAGACTCCCAGAATATTTGATGCACCAACATTAATCAGTTTCCTAATAAGATTTATGTACGACAGGTATTTCAGGATGAGGGCTGTGTGAATATTATTGAATGTTCTTGGGTTTGTAGCAATGACGGTCGGGAGATACTTCTAAACTTGATTAATACTTGGGTGAACACACTACTACTCTGTACTTTTGCATAGCTCGTATTCTAATAATAACTTTTAATTAAGTTACTTGGGAGTGTGACAAGACCACATGATTTCTTGTTAAGAAATCCCCATTAAACCCCTTGTTATCTTTGTAACTTAACTGTCTAATTAAAATCAGAGTTAGATGAAGCCATAAGTAATATGCAGTTATGAGGTAGTGAGTTCCTTATTACACTGTCTGTACTTTGTAAATCAGTATGGGAATAATGGAAAATGATCAATTATCAAGTGTCAACCCAACATTGGTGACGAAATAATAACACACTTCTCATCGCTTCTGTCTTCATAAAATCCATCTTAAGAAGAAAGAAGAATTTCCTCTCAGAGAACACAATGCTATTTATTCCCAATGAATGAGTGACACCCACACAAAATTCAAAATCAAATAACAAATTCAAACACTGTGTGTGTGACATCATAGAATGACTTCATCGTATCTCGATCTTTCTCCGTCACATTCTATAGAAGGCACTTCAATCTTATCACAACATAGGTTTCTGCGGTATGAGGACAAGACAAAACAGTTTCAAACGTGTAGGCGTTTTAATCTAATCAAGACGACCTAGTGAAGTGATGCATCGTTGGATTTCCTTTATTTAATTTGTAGCAGAGAGAACAAAAAGTTTGATTTGATGATAAGCATGAGGAAAGGTTGGGTGAATTGTTCGCCAGACTACCCGAGTCTCATCCTAAAGTTCTTAGCTATTGTTTGTTGCAGGGACCTCAAAGATTCAATCTCATCAAAGAACAAAAGGGTGGAGAGAGACTACCATCATCCAAGAACTCTAAAAGGTATCAAAGCGTATGGCAAAATTATGTCACTCAAAGAGTCTTCGAGAATCAGAAAGACAAAAGGAGATTCTGCAAGGAAGGAACAATTGATAATTTCTCCTGACACAAAGTTCCCGTTTACACTTCATGCGTCGTACTTCATGGAAGTATTGGAGGAAAATTCGCTTTATGGCAACTATACAAAGCGATTTGAAAGGAATATTTGGTGACGTTGATTATTGGGAATCTTTCAACTCATTGTTAGGCTGCTATTGAGTATTTAAGTGGAATCGAGCGGACCTTTACAATCTAATAATATTCAAACGAAAGAATTTCAATTAAGAATTAAGACGAAAGTTGTGGTGAAGTACGTTGACTTTCAGGTGTTAAAGACAAACACTTAACGAGCGTATTAAGTCAACAAAAATGTACTTGACTAATGAATGTCTGCCCATGATTATAATTGATTGTGGTAAATGTAGATGTATGAAAAAATTTCATAAGTAAATAAGCATCCCGAAATGTAAATGAACATTTTTAAAGGCGATTGCTGACTGCAATGTGTAATTCATCCGTTGGTGTTGTCATTGTTGTTTTAAACTTAGATTGTGCATAATTAGATCTAATTAGTTATTCAAATTGTACAAAGACAAAGGATTACGTTTGTGTTGTTGTTGTTTCAAGCATTAAGGGCGTTCTGATTCAACCCGATTTAACGTGCCCAGCTTGAAAGCTTGATCTAAATTATTTAGAATGAGAAAACAATAGAGCTGAGAAGAACGTCTATCATTGCTAAGAAGACTACAGAGTAGTATGCAGAACTATTGTCAAAGAATACGCGAGATAATCGTCTGGTTTCTCTAATCCAAGTAATATTATATAAACACTCTTACTATAGACTTTTCTTAATGCGTGCAAACCACAACCTCAAACAGTATTTATCAAAGGAATATTTTAGACTCTTGAAATATTTAACACATACCATCAAGACCGCATGAGCTACATGGCTATTGCTGAGTAATAATGGGGACTCAGTGGTGACTGTGATTGCTAAGCCGGATTTTGTTTTTCTTTCTGTGGATTTTAAGACGTCTTCTTGTGACAACCAACAGCAGTTCAAGTGCTTTTGCACTTGAATTACCACAATGATCTTGATGTTCTTTTACACATATGTGTATATGGACTTACTAAAAATCAAAGCTGGGTAAGATTATTTTTCTAATCCAACAGGATACACGAAAAACAGAACGTGTAGGACGCACTTGGCCATTGTCATTTGTATCCAAGTGATCTGGTTGTTTGTTGGCATTTGATGACAGTGATGCTTCGGAAGGGATTAGTTACCCTTTGTGAACCTGAATCTCTTTTATGACATCGTCACAAACTTATTTGGAAGTGTTCATGGGTTATTGTTTTACTCTCATCTGGGAGATATAATGTAATAAGTGTCAAAAACAGGAGCACTTGCACTTGCTTAGCTTCTTAAATTGAAAGCTGTTTGGATGGATTGAGTCACCAGAAACTAACATGCCGATGCAAGAGGTGTATGACAAGTCACAAGTAGCAGTGGATTATTTGTATCAATTTGATTGGTTTAAAATCTCGAAATACAAGACCAGTGTAAAAAGTAGCTCATGTCAATTGTTCTATAATACATCATCTCATAAATCGGATTGTGAACTCGTATATCTCTCTTCTACCTGAGCCTCAGGTGTCCATGTGTGTGTGACATCAATTCTTCATCGTCATTGAACTCATCTGCATTAAACAACATGAAAATGTTATAAAACGCTCCAAATGAGGAGCCTACTTTGCGTCATAAAATTCTCAGCATCTAGAAATTCCTATGTATTTCGTATCGTAAGGCGTCTTCAAGCCGAAAGCAGTTAGGAAAATACCCATAAGCAAGGAGGTTTCACAAAATATTCCTTCATATTCCACACATACAACATCATCTACATCTGAGGAGATGAGACAGAATCCCTAGTAAAATTCCATTCCAGTCTCCCACTCGTGTGGAAAGAAGGTAATTCAAGAATACAAAATTTTAAATTGAACTTTCATGTACTTCTCACCTTATTTATGCCAACGGTCTGAGTAATATTTCATTTATACATTCTGAGCGCTTTTTATTTGCCTTCCATCATCGGAATGAAGAATTCATAAAAGACGAAGGCGACAGAATTCATTCCATTTACTACTTAAATGCTCTGCGTTGTGATGCCTATGCAGTGGTTATAAATGCCTACACGAGATCTTTCTGTATACTTCCAGCACCTACTATAAAGCACTTTTAACTTCGCCTACTCAAAGTAAATAATATTATGACAGGAGAAGAGAGGTGTGTGCACCCAACAGGAAAAGATACGACAGAGTAAGCTCAATCTAATCTACCGAAGAAATCCTTCTTGAACTCAGGTAGCAGTTTTATTTAATGAAGTGTCAAATTAATTTAGAGTCAAACCAATCCAGTTGGTGTGCTTCTGTATTCCGTCAGTAGCTACGTGGAGTGTGTGCAGATATGGAATGAGAAAGTAAATGAGATTTTTTTTCTACTGAGCTGAACGAACAACTAAGTAAAAATGCATTCTTCCAACTTCCAGCTACAAGCATTTCTGAACGGGCAAAGGTAAACGGGGAACGAGTAATTGGAAACTTTCTACAGGCCCACGAGATCTCACGCAAAGACTATAATTCATATTCAGTTTAGACACTTCATACAATTTGAATATTTCACAGACTAAAAGGTGCAGAAAAATTCTTTCCAATGCTAATACGGTGTAAGGTAAAACAGAAGGAAAGAATATGGTTTCGGGTGTAGTTTACTTGAAATGAGAAGATATTAGATATAAATTAGCTTGTTAATTAAGAATATATTGCAAAAGCCACAATTAGATTTAATACTTCATTCCATTTTGCAGCAACAAGAGTGTGAAATAAAACATTGACTCTTCATTTCTGTCCACTTCACAGTGGGCCAGGATGCTTTAAAAATGGCCCGTAAGGCCAATGTTAATTTTGAGATCAATAGTTCTCCTTAGTTAGACGGCGCAAAAAACTAACATAAAAATTAGGATTCTATAACCGTAAACCATTTTGTCGTAGGCCCGCAAACTTCAGAGATTTTTCGGTTTCAAATTATGGGGGGTTAGGGGGTAAAAGGGGGGTTTGGTGACAAATATCTTCCGAAATTCTTGACATTAGTTAATCACGCAATAATAACTAGTAACACAATTTTAAGTCATAATAATCAAGTTTGAATTGATTTGTGACATTTACTAAAATAAAACTGTTAAATTCAGAATTGATTAAATCTTAAAAATCAGAGTGGACTTTGTTCACTCCATGTGCATTCACTTATACGAAGTCCGATTTGTACAAAGATACGTATAATGTCAAATTTCAAAAAAGTATCGCTAACATTTGCTTTTAAAATATTACGATTTGGTATCAAAATTCCACGGTATTATCCTCAAGTTACTCCTTATGATTGCAAAAACACATTTTTTAACACAATTAACCCAACCACAGAACTTTAAAATGCGCAACACAGAACTGTTACGTAATTAATATTTTAAAACTCTGTTTAAAGTAACAAATTTTTTATATAAGTTACACACTTTTTGTTTCAGTAGCTGGCTTATTATACAAATAACAAACTTTTTGCCCAAATAACAAGCTGCTTGTCCAAATAACAAGCTTCTTGTCTGAACAACAAGGTTATTGTACACATAACAAGCTTGTTATTTAGACAAGCTTCTTTTTATTTAAAGAACTTTCTTGTCCAAATACCAAGCTTCCTGTCCAAGTAACAAGCTGCTCATTAACAAGCTTTTTGTCCAAGCAACAAGCTTCTAGTTGAATTAAAAAGCTTCTTGTCCAAGCAGCAAGCTTCTAGTTGAATTAACAAGCTTCTTGTTCAAGCAACAAGCGCATGGTTTGCTATTATGGGATTCCACTAATACAACCTTTTGCCAAAGATAGGGGAATACTAGAGCTACTACGATATTTTTATTGAGCATGTATGAGAAATGCCGTGAGATTTAGTTACTCATGGTTTTCAATATTAAGAAAGACATCATTTTATTTCAAAAAACAGACACGCAGTATTTATAAGAAGTATCTTGCGGTTTGCGAATAAAATGTTCGACATTTGTTACCAAATCACTATATTTTGAACTAACTTTAATTTTACTAATATTTACTTTTTCCAAATTTATTCATTAAACAGTTTTGGCATTTGAGTTTATATCTATTTCTGTACAAATCGGACTTCGTATAAGAGAATGCTGACATGGAGTGAACAAAGTCCACACTGATTTTTAAGATTTAGTCAATTCTGAATTTAACAGTTTTATTTTAGTAAATGTCACAAATCAATTCAAACTTGATTATTATGACTTAAAATTGTGTTACTAGTTATTATTGCGTGATTAACTAATGTCAAGAATTTCGGAAGATATTTGTCACCAAACCCCCCTTTTACCCCCTAACCCCCCATAATTTGAAACCGAAAAATCTCTGAAGTTTGCGGGCCTACGACAAAATGGTTTACGGTTTTAGAATCCTAATTTTGATGTTAATTTTTTGCGCCGTCTAACTAAGGAGAACTATTGATCTCAAAATTAACATTGGCCTTACGGGCCATTTTTAAAGCATTCTGGCCCACTGTGCTCAGTCAGTATATATACTCCAGTTACTCCAGTTAACAAAGTACAGCAATGATCGAGCTGCCGATGAGTGATGCTGCCACGCATCCTGCAATGGGAGTGGTGGATAAATACGAGCAAAGTTGTGCAATAAGTCGCAATTTATTTTTGAGCAGTTTACGTCAGTCATTGACACGATGTCAAAAGTCTGTTATTTTTTGTACGAATTCGTGAATTCCGAAATGGATTAGGACGATGATGAGTAATTGAGATCTGGAACTTACAGGAGATTTAAACCTAGTATAGAGTCGTCTCACAACTTCTCTTATCCTTGATGCTGGATGAGAGACCTTTATTAATATGGATTTAACTGCATACGAATTTCCGGCTGTAATTGTCCTACCACTGCACTGCTGAAATTGATTGAACAATAGCAATAAATTCTGGATCCACGATGCACGCTGGAACAAACTGCGACATGAACTTGCTATGTAAACAAAACCCAACGGGACTTACTGAGCGGAGGATCCAGTGACCGGACACCTCTGGTGACTGGTCACGGGAATTCTTTAT
>JAQGAB010002697.1:0-11357 GCA_034696565.1 Isotomurus graminis
AACATGCATATTTTAGCGTATACAATTTAAATAGCACTAGAAAGAAACAATATATGCGCATTATTGTAATTTTGAGATTCATGCAAACAAGCTTATAATTCATCACAGATTGTAGACTTTTACATTATTCAACTACAAACGATGGCATTTTTGATTTGTGGCACATTTCATCGGATAAAAATATAATACCTAGTTATAATTTCAATTCCCAGCACTGAAATATCAGAGATTTGTATTTCCAAGTAAGAAGGAGACATCAAGGAAATGAAAATAGATTCAAAAAGTTGGATTTGTATAGACTTAAAATTAATCAATCTCATTGATCTTCAACACAATCTTTAAAATCAGCTTCCGGAGTTATTACAGCTATGTAATATTTTAGACATTTAGATTTTATCAAACTGTAAGAGTTATCGAATACGAATTTATAAACTCCTGCTTCTAAACACGTATGACTTCCATACTGCAACTCTTGATGCGAGTTGATCCGAGCATATTGGATTATATTGATCCCCTCATTTTCCCCATCTGTAAAATTTCCATAAGTCACTTCGAACCCGATGTCGTATCCGTCTGTTTTAAACTTCCATTCTATCACAGATCCCTTTTCCTGCACTTGTAACTCCTTCACAATCTTATCTCTTGAATCGATTGTTACTTGAATTAGGTCTGTCTCATCTTCAACTTTCTTGGTTCCTACAGTACGGAAAAGTTCAGCAATTACACTTTTAAAGTTTGACTACGGTAATAATACTTCAGAATGATTAGATAGTTCGCTAATCGCTAACCTCTTATGAAACCGGCCAGGTCAGAAGGTCCTTGAATCCATATTTCGTGTCCACTGCAGAATTCATCAATTCCTTTTAAAGTTCCACCCCAATGAGGTGGAATTTTGTCCATGGGATATTTCTCTGCAATTGCTTTCTGCCACTTAGACTTGTCTGGACCGTAAATCTCCACTTTTTCTAGTGTCTGCTTGGAAATGAAGGACTTCATCACAGCAAAAAGAATCGCAAAGATCTTGGGTGCGTTAACAATAATAACGTGTTTCAGCAGTTCTGGATAATTGGCATCCACCACTTTCTGTGTTTCCACCAAGAAATCTCTGCAAGCTTTGGATGACAGTTGCCTATATGAATATCTGCATGGAAAAATGTGTTTCCCATTCCAATTATACACAGAATGCTGTATCTTGTAACATTGTAAAACTTGAGAGGAGGCTTACCCTTCAAAATCCAGTATTTCCACTAACTGTGTTATAACTTTCCCTTGTTCCTTTCCAGAATTCTTGATCATCTTGTAAATTTTTTCCATGTTGGCAAGTTGAATTTTGAAACACTTTTCCTTCCCATATTTTTCGACAAACTTCCTCATATCTTGTCTGCCAAACAGACCCAAGAATAAAGGTGTACCATCTTGAATGTTTCCACACCATGCGAAGGGACAGTCATCCAGAAACTCTTGGGGAATCGGTTCCCTTTCGTCTATTCCATCTATTTCATTTGCTTTTCTCCATTCCATCGAAGTCCGTAACATCTCCTCAGCCTTTTTGACGTCCAGATTTCGAGCTCTAAGCCATCGAATTAGAAACGAGTCATCCCCCCTTTCACTATCTTCTGCAATTAAGTCAGATACATTTTTGCGGAGTTCCACTATCTTCTGTTGCTCAACTGGGGAATACACAGAAGCACTAATACTCATGATGCTGGAGTTTTCTGTGTTTTGCAATTTCTAATTAAATAAAGATTAAAACGGAGTAAAATATCCAGTTGATTGTTGCAATTGAATAGTTAGTCCTCCCGAATCCCGAGTCTCCAGCTCGTTTCCAGTAAATCGATACACTTTTATGGTTAGCCCGCAGCTGATACCCAGGTGGGAAATTCCCTCTCCCAGTTCCAGTTTTTGCAGGTTAACAGGTTGCAGTTGCAGACCTTACCGTACTAGAAGGGATCACGGGGGCGCAGTGAGAAAGTAAAATTGCATGTGTGGACGTGTGGACAGCGTAGAATGTAATGAGAGGTTACTCCAAGGCCGCTCATCTTAAGAGCATAGCTACGCTACACTTTTATGGTGGACGGCCTTGGGTTCCAATCAAAATCCCAGCACAACTATACAAATAAAAAAAATACGAAGGTCCGTTGCGTGGTATGGCATTTATGACCATCAGCTTTCATGTGCTGAATAGGAATAATTAGATTAAATGATTCTCCACAAAATGCCTATGCTTGTATTTGCAATTTGTAGAATATAACCGTAACAGAATGTCATGCAACTTTTGTAATACATCAAATCATAGTAAAAACTAACTATTAAAACTAACAATTCTACACTGTGCTTTACAGACGGCAAAACGGAATTCCGGGAATAATCTGTCGAAAACTTAACTACTAGAGTACGTCAGAAAAGTAAAACTATTCTTCTAAATCCTTTCGCACTGAGCATGGTAGAAAAATAATCGCTTTCATCTTATTAAACAGGACTACGTAATTATTCATGAGGGAATAGATTCCTAACGATTGGATGATTTTTGTTGCTGGTTGGGTTCGGGCTAGCCCAGTAGTCGAACTTCTTGGGACTGGGACTGGGGGTATCAGGGAGGAACGTAACTTTGCCAGGATTTTTTTGCTGCAAAAAATAATTTATGTTACTTTTGAAGAATGCAAATGCAGGAAGTCTCTTTAAAAATACGATACTTTTATAACTTACCAATCGAACTTGCTTAAAGTAATCGTTGTATGGCAAAGACTTGTTGAAAAAGTACCGCAGTAGGTTTCCGCTGTTCAGAGAACGCCTGCAGTACAAATCGATCAGAGGTATTTTTTCAATTTGACAGGGAGTTGGCTCGAAAAGGAGCAGAAATGGAATCAGTGCGTCTTGAAGACAATATTCGGCTAGGCGTTTCCTGGTAGATGAGGTTCCATGATGAAGTCCATTGATTTCTGTGTAATTGATGTCATGCTTCCCGTGGTCCTGATGTAAATATCTCTTGGCTACGTTTGCAAGTTTAAAAGTTCCAGGGGCGGCGTTCCGTCTGTCATGTCGATATAAAATTGGAAAGAGATCCATTGTGACTCTGCCTTGAATATTTACAGCCATTTCGTCATAAGGATGAGCTTTCTTCAAGGAATTCTCAATAGGACGAATCAAGCATTTCAGTCTTTTCAAGCGTCCCAAATTTCTATACAAGGCACCACAAACAACATTGATTATTTTTGTACTACACAATAGCGCAATTTGTAGGTTAAAATCGTACTTACGAAAGTAGCTTCGCAATACTGTAGCTATGTTTCAAATTGTTACACCGGTCAATCAGATACGGTACATCAAACTTTTTGATGTTATAACCTGTTACGATGTCAGGATCCATCTTAATAACAAACTCTCTCCAAGCAGCTAACATGGTCGCTTCAGCTTCTTTCAAATACTCGACGTCCGTATTATTCGGCTGTTCTTTGCTATAAAAATGCAACAACTTGGTGTTTTCCTCAGCTGTGCGATCGCATCGGCCTAAAGCAAAAATCGCTTTTCCTATGATATGTTCATCTAAATGAAAGTCAGACAAACACGTAAATTAATATTACTTTCTAATACATACCACAAATTCAATTGAAGGATATTGGATATTTCTTTAATTTCATGAGAATTACCGGAAGATCCAGATCCTGTGTAGCTTCCTAAAACATTTCCAATCTGTATCACTTGATTATTTCCATGTTGGGGAACGGAATCACCTACGAGAACTTCGATGTCAAACGACAATACGCGCAGAGGGGGAAGAGTTTCGTACCGCCGGTGGTCTCTTGGAAGAGTTCGAAGATTGCAATAATGAACATCTATTTCAATTTGACAATGACTCTCTTTCCTGGGAACATCCTCAGAATCTTCAAATTCAATTTAAACTGATTGAGCATACAAATTACACATCCAATCATTCCAGTGCAACGCATCCTTACCTAAGCGTACATAGTACTTGCTTCCAGTAACTTCCATCCAAGAGCAACCCGGAAAGTTCGTGGAAGTCAAAAATCTTACAGTATTGTTGATATTGTATTCGTAGCATTCAAACGAGCCCAATCCACTTGAAGGATCTTCCAGTATTTTTCGAGCTTTCCACACAAATCTGTAAAGTAAAAAAACATGATAATCAGGAGATCAGCAAGGATTCTAATAGTTGAAACCAATAATGCGCCTACACTACTAGCTAACCGTGAAAGTGAACAAAATATTTTCAAGACAGCAAAGCCTTGTCTACTTCCATACGTAGTCCTTTGGAACATGTGATAGATTCCCTCACTCGATTCTACACTGTCGAACACTTCAATCTGAATAATACTTTTAGTAGAATGTTGTTCGACAAACTCATGATACTCCACGTAATTAAGATCTTGAAGTATTTCGTTCTTGAGCCTCCCATTAACTTCATTCCTGAGCTTGAGAAGTTTCTCATTCGTCCAGTACCCTTTCTGTTCTCTTAAATGCTCGACTCCAGGTACAGCGTAAAAGTAAGGCACAAATCCATGCAAATTGCAACAAACTGAAGCGCTGTAACGTTCTTCCTCTTCAGGCTCATCTTCACTCCATCCCGAGTCAACATTTTCATCATTAAACGACTGCACTTTTGGTACTCTCGCAACTCCAAATAGTCTGCAAAAACAGTAGGAATTAATAGTTGCTTGTTGTTGGTGCTACAATTATTCTACTACAGTTATTTTTATCTACACTCACCTGATTACATTATGCATTGGCAAATCTCTCACACTCTCATGCAATTCAATCCTTGGGTGTTTCGTTTTACTCAGCGTAGAGACGCAGTCCAACATGTAAAATTGAAACGGATCTGGTTGTTCCTGAAGAACGGAGGATGAGTAAAACATTGTCCCGTCGGGAATTACAGGCCGTTCCCAAGCTTGAAACTCATTTAGAATTATTGAATCCTCATCATGGTCCGCTGAGGTCTTTTCTTGACGCAGCTCTTTACTTTTAAAATCACCTGCAGCTCCCGTTCGGGAATGTTGAAGTCGAATTTCCATTTCAGGTCGAACTGTTTCACTTTTCTCGCCAAGAAAGACGGCATCTTCGTCGTCATCCTCCAGCTCGTCTTGAGATGTATCCGCTTCATTGTCATCCGTCGACAAGTTCAGGATATCCATTTTTGATGTCAGCGTCGAAGTAAATTCCAACAAGTACTGCAGACGCTACGTGAATCTGCTCTGAAACGTGGAGCACGCCGCTTGCAACTTTAAATCACAACAAAGCATGCTGGCTGCGTGAGAGGCGGCGTAAGCCAAAAGACACTTTGTTTGTCAAAACGAAATTGTAAACACATCGAAGTGTCATTTCTCTCGCGGACTATTTGGAGAGCGCGAAATTCAAATTCCTTAATATTGTTGTGTCGGTTTAAATGGCACGTAGATAACAAAACAAATAACTTTTTAAATATTGCATTTTCTTGGAAGTCGCTTGATAATTTACAAGTTTGAAACTGTTGACTTATTACTGAATTAAAAATGGGAAAGGAGAAGAAACGCCACCGGTCTCGGGAGAGAGCTGAACGAAGTGATCGAAGACGGAGAAGTCGATCGAAATCGCCGAAAGCGTCTCGTGGTGGTGACAGATCACGATCAAGAAGCCCGTTGGTTTTAGGTGGGCGGATTAGTAAAAGATCAAGCAAGTCTTCGAGGAGAGATAGAGAAAGATCTCCCCGACCTAAGGACAATGAAGGAGCGAGCAGCAATGTTATCTCATCAGCGCATGCATCGTCGGATGTTTTTGATGGAAAACTGGACAAAGAAGCAGCCCAGAGAAACCTGGAAATGGAAATGCAGAAAAGACGGGAAAGAATTGAGAAGTGAGTGAAGCGTTTATAGTTTATATCTTTTGGAGTTGGAGTAACAACATTTTTGCTTTGGTTTTAGATGGAGAGCAGAAAGGAGGGAGGCTGACCTTAAGAAAGAAATTCTAGTGAAGAAAGAAATGCTAACGAATTCAAGGAAAAAATGGACACTTGACGAAGATGGCGATGACGACGAAGAACCATCAGTGCCAGATCCGGCGGATCAAGAAGAGGAGGCTGAGGCTGAAGCTGAGGCTGGTGTGGCTGCAGAGGACGAGAAAGTGGTAGACGAAGAGGACAAGAAACCTCCAGTAAAGATGGAAGTTGTAGAAGATGAAGAAGATCCGTTGGATGCTTTCATGAAGACAGTACAAGCTGAAGTCAGAAAAGTTAATGTCAACAATGGAGGTAAATGTCGAAATATTTTGGGCTTTATTTGTTTGGATTGGAGTGTTCTAATTAACGTTTCTTTTGTTTCAGGAGGAAATGACACGTCAGCTGTGAACCCTCAAGGAAATGTCAATAAGGTTGTCATAATGAAAGCTGGCACAGCGAAGAAAAAGACAGAAAATAAAAATAAAGGAGAACTCATTGAGCAGAATCAAGATGGCCTTGAGGTAATGTTGTTTACAGATATCCTAATTTATGCGTGTGAAGTAAACTGCAAATAAATAATAAATTGGACTTTCAATGTAGTACTCGTCCGAAGAAGAGACAGAAGACTTGGATTCGATATCCAACAATATTGCTGCGAAAGGAAAGAAGGACCTTGTACGAGTCGACCACACGGTTATCGAATACGGTCCATTTAGAAAAAGTTTCTACATTGAAGTTCCTGAGTTGGCGAGGATGAGTCCCGAAGAAGTTGAAGCTTACAGATGTGAACTGGAAGGTATTCGTGTGAAAGGAAAAGGTTGTCCTAAGCCTATAAAAGTGTGGGCCCATGCTGGTCTCTCTAAGAAAGAGATGGAAACTTTACGGAAGCTAGGATTTGAGACGCCAACTCCAATTCAAGCTCAAGCAATCCCTACCATTATGTCTGGGAGAGATTTGATTGGAATAGCTAAGACAGGGTCAGGGAAAACCTTAGCTTTTCTGTTACCAATGTTCCGGCATATTTTGGACCAGTCTCCATTAGAAGAAACAGATGGCCCGATCTCTATTATTATGGCTCCAACAAGAGAACTGTGCATGCAGATTGGGAGAGATGCTAAAAAATTCTGCAAATCTCTCAATTTGAGAGTAGTGTGTGTTTATGGAGGAACAGGAATATCGGAGCAAATTGCTGAATTGAAGCGGGGAGCGGAAATAATCGTATGTACCCCTGGAAGAATGATCGACATGTTGGCTGCTAATTCTGGACGAGTTACGAATCTCAGACGAGTAACTTACATTGTGTTGGACGAAGCAGACAGTAAGCTGTTTTTATTATATTTGTAAAACTCGAATTTATTTATTTATGCTCAACAACTATCCTTCGTTTTTTAGGAATGTTTGACATGGGTTTTGAGCCGCAAGTGATGAGGATAGTCGATAATGTTCGACCAGATCGACAGACTGTCATGTTTTCGGCCACATTTCCTCGGCAAATGGAAGCGTTGGCGAGGAGAATCCTGAACAAACCTATTGAAATCCAAGTTGGAGGACGATCAGTGGTGTGTAAAGACGTGGATCAGCATGTAGTGGTCTTAGAAGACGAAATGAAGTTTTACAAGCTTCTAGAGCTACTAGGAAATTACCAGGAAAAAGGCAGTGTCATTGTCTTTGTAGACAAACAGGAAAATGCAGACGCAGTCTTAAAAGACCTAATGAAGGCAGGCTATGCTTGTATGAGTCTTCATGGTGGAATCGATCAATACGACCGAGACTCAACTATTACAGATTTCAAATCAGGCAAAGTTCGGTTGCTTGTTGCAACAAGTGTCGCCGCCAGAGGATTGGACGTGAAAGATTTAATACTTGTTATTAATTACGACTGTCCCAATCATTATGAGGATTATGTGCATCGCTGTGGAAGAACTGCCAGGTAATCAATCTTCAATAATCAAGCGTAGTGCAACTTTTATATGTGCATTAAGTCTTGTTATCCACCTTAAAGTCGAATTCTTTGATTAAATTCTTATATATTTATAGAGCGGGCAAAAAGGGGTGGGCATACACATTTTTAACTTCTGAGCAAGGAAGATTAGCCGGAGAAATAACGAGAGCTTTGGAATTGTCAGGTGCAGAGATTCCTCCTGAGCTGACAGAATTGTGGAATGGATACAAATCGCAGCAGGAATCTGAAGGGAAGAAAGTCAAGAGTGGGGGTGGCTTTTCAGGAAAGGGATATAAATTTGATGACAGTGAGGCACAACTAGCAACAGAAATGCGAAAGTTCCAGAAACATGCACTTGGTATGTTCTTCAATAAGAATGATTTAGTAAATTAACCTATACTTGAAATAAGAATTCTCTGACACTAAATTGTGACTTTCAGGCTTGCAAGATTCGGATGACGAAGATATTGAAGGCGATATTGAACAACAGATCGAAACATTGATGGCTCCAAAGAAGATTGTGAAGGATGTCATTATTACACCAACTCAGCCAAATCCGTCTTCTGTCCCGGCCTCTGAAAAACTTAAACTTGCCCAACAATTGGCCAGGAATCTTCCGTCAATTAAAAACCTAGGATCAGATTCAAAAGTACAACAAACAGCAGAAGCAGTGATAAGAGGAGGAATTGTTTCCAACATACAACCGAAGGTGACAGCTAAGAATGTCGCAGAGCAGTTGGCTGCTAAATTAAACAACCGATTGAACTATCAGCCTACTGATGAGCAGGGTGGAACTGGACCGGTAAGTCTGATGCACTTGAATAAATTAAGTTGTATAAAATTCAGCCAATCAACGTGTTTTCCATATATTTAGGACGGCATGCCTTTCTCGATCGAGTCTACCAATCCTCCTGTCCAGAAGAAGTACGAGGAAGAGTTAGAAATCAACGACTTCCCACAACAAGCACGATGGAGAATAACATCAAAAGAAACTTTAGCTCAGATAGGAGAGTACTCGGAAGCTGGAATAACCGTTCGTGGAACTTTCGTGCAACCTGGAAAAACAGCACCCGAAGGAGAAAGAAAGTTGTACCTTGCTATCGAATCAATGTCAGAATTAGCCGTAAGCAAAGCTGTGTCCGAAATAAGGCGAATACTGAAGGAAGAAATGCTGAGGATACAAGCGTCTGCTCATCATGTGATGGGCAACAAGAGTCGTTACAAAGTTGTTTAATATTAGTAACATTATATTTTACCCAAACCTTCATAATCAATATATCTGTTTATCAAAAATGTTTTCTCCAGGTTAATTAAATTCATTTTGTCTACCAAGCTGAACGCTGTCTATTTTATAAATTCATACAAGTCTCTTGGCATACACTCTGGTTTTCGCTGACACACAATGTCTACTAATTAAATTGTAAAGCTTCCAGGGCTAATTAAGAAATTAATTTGAGATCCTGACATTAACATCCAACCCGAAGTCACAGGGGAACCTTACCGCGTTCTCTCGAACATCAAGTTTTCATTCATTCGAGGAATCAACTCACATCGCCCGCTGATTCTCATTATTTGCATATCTCTCTGCATCATTTCTCTGTTGCCTATACAAACAAACTACAAACTAAATACCCAAATAACAATCTCTACTTTTTCCGTTTTTTCGAAAACGTTTCTCTGAAAATAATCTGAAAACAAAATCCTGAGGAAAAGTCAAAGTGTGTTTGTGTGTGAGTTTCGTTAGAATTTAAAATTGGAAATGTCTGCAGCTTCCAATGATTCTCTGCCGCGACGGATCATCAAGGTAAAAGATAGCTGAGTTATTATAGCTTGGAATTTTGGAATTGGAAATCAATTTGTGTTGTTGATTTGTTAGGAAACGAAGAGTTTGATGTCGGACCCTGCGGGGGGAATCAAAGCTATTCCGGATGAATCCAATTGTCGCTACTTTCATGTGCATATTGATGGTAAAACGTATTTTCTATTTCAGTTTCTTCATGAGGATTTCATGTTTGAATGTTATTGATGTTGTGGTAATAATTTTGCAGGTCCTCCAGGGTCTCCGTACGAGGGTGGTGTGTTCAGCTTGGAGTTGTTCCTCCCAGAGGACTACCCGATGTCTGCGCCGAAAGTCAGATTCATCACCAAACTATTCCACCCCAACATCGACAAACTGGGACGTGTGTGCTTGGATATTTTGAAAGGTAGTTTAATTATTACAAACGTGACAAAATAGGGATATATAAGTATTATGTAGTATTAAATTGTCATGTGTATTCATTTAGAAGCATGGAGTCCTGCACTCACAGTGCGAACTGTTCTGCTGTCCATTCAAGCGTTGCTGAGCTCTCCGAATCCGGACGATCCTTTGGCTAACGATGTCGCTGAGGCGTGGAAGAAGAACGAAGTCAGAGCAATTCAAACTGCGAAGGAATGGACTAGGCGATATGCTCATAAATGATTTTAATTTGTGTGGAAACTTATAGAATATCTGGTTAAGAATAAGGATTATTGAAAGATGTGAATGATGTGATTGAAGAGTGATTCATTGTGAGACGGACTTTAGAATGTTCGTTTCGTCTGGTGTATTTAATGAATACTAAAAGTGTCTATAATAAAAAAACAGTTTGTGTCATCGAATTCTCGGGAGTTTGACGTGTCATTGTTTTTCTACTGGAAATTGTGATTTCTCAACTGTGAATAAGTCAATCAGTTAATTAGCATTTTATCAGCAACATCCGCTTCCTGAGTTGAAATCAGCGTTGAGGAATGTATAGAGATGCATTCTCCTGAACTCCTCGTTTAGCACGTACGACACTCATGTGAATCTTTAATGAGTGTGTCAATTATTTATGGAAGCAATGCAATGTTATTCCTTTCAGTCCTTCTTTGGGATATAAACTGTGGAGAAGGGTAAAGATTTTTTTAGCTTATCCATCATCGGATAAAATTCGTCCTATACTTTTTTTTCAAAATGAACCTCTTGCCAGTTGAACTGCTGATTATGTGCTTCGTTTTTCGACAAGTTCAGTGCATAATTAACAATCCTAGATTCTCTCAGAGTTGCAGAAGCGACCCGAATGACTGCGGTACTCAAAGAACGTTGCTTTATTGCATAGAAGAGCAGTGCCAGTGTCTTCGTGAAGGTGTTCAGGTGAAGGACGGAGTCAGTTATTATTACGACATGCAATGGGCTCCTGAAAGACGGAAGTGTGTTTCTAAAATCGGATCCACTTGTACTCTCCAAGACAAATGGTACGAAGGCTCTATAAGTAAAGTCGACTGTGTCGATGGATCCGTTTGTGGCCCTTCACGAGCTGCTGTGGCCACGGCATCCATTACTTACGGTACTGCGATTAACTTTGGAAGTCAAGGTCAACACCATGAGGAATACGGAAAGATCGGAGGGTTCGAGTCACTGGGGGTGTGTGCACCTCATCCCCAAAGGCTGCCCGTTGACACACCCATTGGAATTGGGACAGACCT
>JAQGAB010002698.1:0-11349 GCA_034696565.1 Isotomurus graminis
TTGGGAAGAAGGAGAGAATGACATTTCAACAATGGGAAGCGGGAAGGTAAACCTCCTGTTTCCCTCCATATGTGACAGCACGGGTTTCGAACTTCATTGACAGTTGCTGTTTTATTAGACTGAAATCCAATTGCCTGCAGGTAGCCCTCCAGCTGTTTATGAAATATAAATTTATTAAAGGAAAAAGAATAAGGCAGTTGTACTCTTACTCTTTGCAGGGACTGCGTACATATCCTTAGCATCTCGTCCGCTTCATCAGCATGGGTTGGGTTAGGATCAAACTGAGAGCAGTCTTTTCTTCAGGGGATTTGCTTCTCTCGCGGGTTGGAGGTGGCAAAGTGGAAACCAAAAATTATTAAGAACAACACTAACACTTTAGACTTGCCCATTTTTATTCGAAGATGGTCAGTTTAGTTTAATTGCAGATCAATGCTACTTCTTCTGCTACAGACGAGACGCAAATGATTATTGAATTTTAACTCAACCAGCTGGTGAATGAAGGATTATTTGGCCCAGTTGCGTAATGCAGAAATGATTGGACTAGTTATCCTTACTGCAGTACTGTAATCCAGTGTAAATTAATATGTAAAGAAAGGCCTGGTATACTATTACAAGTCAAATGGACAAATATCCAGTTTTCATATCGTCGAGTAAGAAAGGTCAAGCAGATGTTAAACCCGAAGATTATGATTAAATCTTTATCTAAAGTGAGTCTTAACAAATCTGTTAGTAGGCTTAGTTTGTTGTGAATGACGGAAAGCCGAATAAATAGAGAGTCGCTTTATCTTATTCTCTGCCAATTTATTTTAAAATCTAGATAAACTATTACTATTACCCTCAAAGTTTCTGCTATTTCATTATAGGTCCTAACATATATATATTTGAAATGCTCCTTGAACTACAAGAATAAAAATCATTAATAGGTTTATTTTTACGTTGTTAGTAATGAACTCCTGGAATACATTCGTGAAATGAGGAACAACACTTTAATGAAGTAAATAAAGTAATTAATTAATTAAGACACCAATAGTTTTAACAGATGTTTTATTAGTTAAATCCCAATGTACTCGGAATTAGTTGAAATATAATCTTATATGACGTTACGATGAAAATAATTATCGTTAATAATTAACTGACATGGACCGTTTCAAGGGAATCCCATTAATAATAACGCGTGTTCTTTCAGCTATTGGCACTTTCAAGGTCAATATTGAGTCCAGGGTCGATTAGCAATCCATTCTTTGATTCCTTGAAGATTAAACATTTTCTTGGAATGAGCAGAGACACTTTGAAAACTCTTCAGCTTAACTTCATTCCACTCACACAGCACAAAAAGGAAGTGAGGTACAAAAATGTCAGCATAAGTCACACTGCCTCCCACATGAACTCGGTTGCCATTCTTTTGCAAGATCTTAAACTTTCTTGGATTCATCTTCTTCCATGAATAATGCTTTGGATTCTAAACGGGTTTCAAGTTAAATTGCGAATGTAATTTTATCTTTGGTACATTTTTAAGAAAGTCAGCTTATTACCTATGCGAACATCATTCATGGATTGGACGTATTCATTGCATTTAGCTGCTTCGAATTCATCAGCTCCAGCCAGGTGGAATTTACGGCCGAGGTACAACAAAATAGCTGTTGATGCGGATAATTGCTTTCCATCTTCTTCGAGGACGGGAACAGTATTTCACGGAATTCCAAAACAACTGATTTTATTTGTAATTAAATAATATTATATCACATCAACGATCGCAATGGGAATTCCTTATTTCATTGGCTTCAGCTTCTCCCATTCTTTTCCCATTCCAATTCGATCATCCTGGAATTCAACTTTAGCGTAATGGAATAAAATTCAAATAGGTTCTTCGAGCCCTTTAAGGTTAAAATGAGTGAGTTTATATTGAACTGACATATTAATCGACTCTTCTCCTGGTGACTTTATTGTGAGGTGCATTTGGCTTGCAAAAAACATGTTCTGCTTGTGAAAGTCTGGACAACACTGAATACTCTCCTCGTCAGTTTCAATATCTGATTCAAGGTTGATAATCCTAGCAACCACGCTTCACTAGCTTTGAGGGTCTGGGATTTGTTGTATAGTACTGTGTATGTGGTTTTTCCATCTATATCTCTATCATTTTTGTGATAGCAACTTTTTTATTCACATTCTTGTCATATATTTAGGAGGGTGCCGTGCATGCTGAAATCTGTAAATTCGAATTAATTAGGAGATAATTTAGCGCTAACGGCTCAACACACTCCAGTGACAAACACATGTTACTTCACAAACTTTAGAACTATAAACAAACATGGTCTAAAATTTTTCGGGTGAAGGTACGAAGCTAAAGGTTTTGTGACTTTTGGTTCATAAATTATCTAGCCGGGTGTTAAACCGTGTTAATAAAACATTAGTTAACTTACTCATATTGCTACGAGTTTAAATTTTTATGTCCAACAAAAACGTAAGTTTGTGGTTAGATTGGATAGCACACAAGTTTATTGATAACTCACCATTTGAAATATTCACAGGAAAAAGCGTTTACAGTTCCGACTTATGTTTGTTAGTTTCTGTGGTGTCACAATCAGCGTTCAAGTGGTAAAAGGCTTCTTCCTTGAATCCCGTTGCGAGGAGCTTTTTATGCAGGGTTACGTTTTTCCCGCAAAATCTATTTTTTCCCACTGTCTAAAACCACTTTTTCCCACTGTCCTGGGAAATGGTTTTTACCACTACGTAACCCTATAGGTTACGTTTTTCCCGTAAAACCTATTTTTGTCCACTGTCCAAAACCATTTTCCCCACTTTATCCCATCCAGGGGTTTATACCAAACGTAACCCTGTTTTTATGGATTGTTTTTAATTTGGATTCAATAGAGGTTTGGGTAGAGTACACCACGAAACCTACTCCTCCGTCAGGGAAGATGTTAACTACTACAGCGTGTGATTTATTGTCACTTGACACAATTATTGATTGCTTAACGGAAGCTGTAATATAAATTAGAGCTGTGAGTATGTGACTTAAAAATGTAAGGAGTGATTGTATTAAGTGAGTACCGTCTCTAAGTGGCCAGTCAATAAATCCAGGTCGGATGGGGTTGAAATATCCTCCAGTGACTGTGAAAGAATGGCCAAAGATTTCATAGTTCACGGGATCTGACCCTAGTGACCCGATTCGGATACAAGCCTTTGAGAGGTCAGCATCTTCTAAGTATACAAACTCTTCGGAGCCAATTACTTCCTCCACGGTTGAGTATAAATTCCGTTTACTCCATAATGGAGCGTACCAACGGTCCACTGACTTAAACTGGATTAATATTTTATTTTTTCATAGTGTGACTTAATCTTTAGTTATTTATGTACAAAATACAAAAGTGAGTAGCGAGGATACTTACCCAACTTATGTTTACGAACGGATCTGCAGGAATGAGCGGATATGTTTCGTGTTCAGTAAGTGTCAGAAGTTCAAGGGAAGAGATAATAGGAATGATTAAGGCTAAGAGAGGCAACACACTTAATGATTTCATTGTGAGGGATATTTAAGGGATTATTATTAAGTTTAAATGTGTTTGTGTGTGTGAATAATACACAACAGGTGAGTGAGGTTAAATGAATCTCAACTGGTATTTTAAGCAGCCTGGAGGGGTTTGTATCTTAAAAAGCTCTACGTCGTCCCTGGACAAGTCTACTCCCACAAACGGAGAATGTCTTAAGGAGGGCGAGTCTTTCACCTGTCTCACTCAGACACACAAACACACAAATCAAAGTTCACTCTCTCATTAAGGTTCGTGAATATGCTGCTTGGACTAGATGTGTATTCACAATAACAGTTGAGTTAATTATGTGGAATGTGATCTTATAAAAATTTGAATCAATTCACAAATAAACTTTCATCATTTGTTTGCTATGTAATTTTGAAATAGTTTAATTTGATTTGTTAGTAAATACAAATCTTACGAAAGATATTAATCCTTTACAATTTGCTTAATAAGTTAATCAGGTGAGTTTAATAACATTAAAAATACGAAGGAAAGGACAGTTATGCCCATACAGAGTTTGTGGAGGTTACAAGAGTTGCACACGTTGTTGTTGCAGAGTTTCCAAGACTCCCTGAAATCCGATGCACATTTGGTTGGCATGTGGATAACGTTTCCGTCTTCGAAGCCAACTTGGAGGAATTTATGTTTCAAGTCCAATACTTGTTCATCGGTGAATTTGTTCGATTCTGGAGTCACGACGTGGGCTCCACGGCTTCCATTGGGAAACCCGTGAAGTACCACGACGTAAGAGATGTTGTGTGTAGAGATGAAATACATAGAGGCTCCTTTTGACCGTTAAACTCATAGTCAACGACTCCAGGGCGCAGAGAGTTGAAATGGAGTTTAGTTTCCGCTTCTAAATTCTTTCCGAATGCGAATGAATCAGCGCTGTCCTAATTCATTAAGGGGCAGATTCGAGTGGCCGAGGTGTCGAGGGACATTTGGATTAATTGGGATTCATTGAGGAAAATATTTGAACTAATGATCAACTCATTGCGAGTCATGTATGGAAAGTACCTAATTTCTCTGTTCAGGAACTCGAAATAATTTAGAAATAGTTTAGATTAAAGTTTAATAAACTCAAAGTGGGGGAATATATACCCAAGAAGTATTGACGTTAGTAACGGGGATTACAGGAGTGCAGAAAGGTGGCTGGGCCTTAAGTTTAGCGTCCAAGTTCAACCCACTTGTTACTGGGAAGACATATTGTGAGAGTGTTAAGATAAGTTTTCCTATTGTAAAGTAGTAGACGTCCTTGGTTCAGCTAAGCTTTTCAAGTGCGATTAAGAAGCTGGCTCACCCGTTCTTTAATGAATTACTAACTAGGTACTAGTCGAGAGGGTATTTATCCTTAAGACAGGATGATAGGCTGGCTGGATTGCTTAAAGTGGATGAAGAGATAACTTAGACAAGAGGTATACACAGATTTATTTCCTCCACGAGATATTCTGCGCATTCCTTAAACACTAAGTGTATGTTTTCGTAATTTTATTTAAAAAATAAATATTCTCATGAGAAGCTTATGGAACGTGTTGAAAGTTACATAAGAGTTGTTTATAGAATTTGGATGAATAATATTTGGGTGAGAAACACGCGTTCCTCTGGATGCAGATGGAGTGGTTAATTCATGGTGATGCTCCAGTGACTCTCGAGTAAAGCTGAAGGTCGTTTATTAGGTCTTGTTGGGTGAGAAAAACTGTGTATTCCGATTGCAGTCTGTGTTGTTAATGCACAAGGAAGAATGATATAACCTTACTACTTGATAAATGCGAACAAGGTAATTAATGAGAAGGAAAGACGGGTGTGGTTTTAATTTAATATCGGGAATATTCTCATTGAGTGTCTTCTGCAGTTCAGACTTGTGTAGGATGCTGTTGTAATGCATGCAATGTTCATGTGTTAAAAATAAATGATTTACAGATTTCATCTGGATTACTAATTAACACGCAATTAATTTTTTATTTAATGAGAATAATTATCTAATTTAGTGTCAATGGGCTACAGTTACTTAAATTAAGTTCCATGCGTGAATGGGAACATGTATATGTGTTTGCATTGACTTCATTCATGGAAAGAAACATTAGCAAAAATTAGGACTGACAGTTAAACTAGTGAATTATTGGATTGGCTTGGCAAATAGTCTCTAAGAGATCATTATAATGCTAAATCGTGTGTGTATATAATGTTAATGCATGTGACATATCAACCGGTTTCTTATGTAGCCTGGAGGGATTTGGGTGCAAATTGACTCCACACGGAGCCCCAAAGTTATGAGAGATGACGTAAAAAGCAGAGAAGATCATGTATGTATATATTTGGCTGTGTATAATATATTACTTGTGAGACACTCAGCACTTAGTGTGCATTGTCTGCATGCTAAAAAGGAATGAGTTTTAATCCATATGAATTCAATATTAGAAAAATGCCGACTGTTTCTCTCCAGAATTTAATAACATCTCAAACACATGTGGTATTTAAGAGAAAACAATTCCTGTTATGAATATATTTCACACTCCGATTATTTAATGTTACAAAAGCAAACCGTTTTTACGAAAAATAACTGAATATTCATGAACAAGGAGAATACACAAAGGTCGTAAATGATTACGAAAGGGAGGAATATGTATTTAATTAACCAGAGTCAGAAACATTCAAGAGATTGTTTAAATGGTTAAAGGGACAAGGAGGTGAATTTTTAACACAGCGAATGTTGTGGAGCAAGAAGAGTTGTCTGGATGGGTAGCTTTAAATGTGAAGATGTCATTCGTGTTCCGTTAGAATTTCGAAGACTCCCAAAATTCTTCAGCGCATTTGGTTGGTAGATGCATTATGTCCGTGTATTTGAATCCAGCTTCTAGAAGTTTCTGTATCCACTCGAAGACTTGCTTGTGTGAATACTTGTTGATGTCTGGTTCCGTTGTCAGGACGAAGGCTCCATGGGTTCCATCGGGAAACACATCAATACCCACGACGTAGGAGACGTTGTCGGTTAGAACGAAATAAGTAGTGGTCGCGTATGTTCCATCTGAGACCCAGTCAAGCACTCCTGGACGAATCGGATTAAAATACAATTGGTTTTTGATTCCTAGTCGCTTTCCAAATCCGAAAAAATCTCCACTGTCCCAATTTACTGCAAAACACGCGTCAGACGCTGCGCGGTCGAGAGATGTCCTTGCGGGGTCAGATTCATTCAAGAAAAAGGTTGTAAATTGAATCATGTCGCTCTTGGTCATGTAAGGAACATACCACACGGCTGTGTTCTTTATCTGCAGATGGAATTACAAAATTTGTTTAACATTTTAACGGTGATTAGCTAGAGTTTGCAATACCCAAGAGACGTTGACGTTAGCAGCTGGAATTAAGGGAGCGCAGAATGGTGACTGGGCTTTAAATTCAGCTTCCAAGTCCACCCCACTCGCTACTGCGATGAAAGAGAGTACTAAAATAACTTTCCCCATCTTAAAGGTTCGTGTAGTTTCTTGGTGAACTTAAACTTTGCAACTGGAATGAAGAACCAACAGATCTCTTTCTTTTATACGGTTTTGTACTAAAGGAAAATTATATTTATTTAACTCCGGACAACTTGTTACTAACATAATCTCATGCGACCTGACAGTTGAGTGTTCATACAGGAAAACTGGTTTTAAGATTAACCGGAGAACTTTCTGGTGTCGTAAGCACGTCTGGAGAGGCTTAAACAGTCTGTAGGTATTCTATAGATCTTGTACGTGCAAAACTAGGTGTTTAATTTATTGTACCTGTCTTTTTTCTTCAGTTGTTTAGTGGAATATTTTAATTACATACAAAGGGACATTAAGATATCAACCCAAGCAGGTTTCCCTAATTGCAGTGTGTTTTATGGGATTCCTACAGTAATTTATATATTAAGAGATACCGTTTCTGAATGAATATTAATATGCTGTTTATCAAGTTTTGCATATATTGGGTTAGTAGAGAACCCAGGTGCAGTTCGTTTGGGAAGAATTAGGTATTGTAAAGCCATGCAATAAACATTCAGTGTACTCATCATTTACCAACGTCTTACCATTACACTTTAGTCGTAACTCATGTCCAAGTTACATGAAACGAATGGATGCAAAGGTTCGAATAGTTTAGCATAAAGACCTGAATGTACATAAATATATATTTATACTATTCCTTTAGCCAACTGATACGTGCACAGGGGATAAAGCTAAACCCAATTTGGTTAAATAAGAACAAAGGTTCCGTAGAAACTGGATTTAAAATCCATCAAGTTTTCCACCAGTGTCCTTTAATGTTCTGTTAGTTAAATAATTTTAAAGTATACCCATGAATTAAACAATCTATGTTCAGCATATCGTATTGTCAGAATAAATACATAATTTGCTTATAATTTATATATTTTCTTCACATCTTACTTTAATTCACTATTAGGTGCATCAGCACTTAATTCCTTCTATTGCGGTGTACACAACACAGGTTTCAGACAATTACCCTTAAATAATAGTAAACTTATCATTTGCTCAGATCTAAGCTCTATGATTGTACCATACCTGTATCTTTACTTTGTCAATGAATATAGTTTTGGCTATTTAAAAACACTGGGCAATCAGCAGAGCAGGTAAATAATTACTTTAATAGTCTACAACCTCTGTTCAGTTTAGTCTCAAGAATTCTCATTTTACCTTTCGAGGATATTTTACTTTAGTTTTACAATCATTAATGCATGCATTGTCTGACTCATTTCAATTATTGAACCTTCGTTATTCTCATGAATATCACATTCATGCCGTCTCTTATCTCGATGTTTCAGTACTCTAGCCTATGTAAATTAGCGGATTACAGTGCTATGTCCTTATAGCATTTTGTCTCCTATTTCCCTCTTAATTTGTTCTATTGTTAGTTTTTATCATCCAGACAAAGACAAACTGCCACACGTACCTTGCACAAATCCTCTAATGGGCCCACACTACTTAGTCGATCATTTAAGACCTCTCTCTTCTTGTTCGTCTCTTGTAACTGTCATATTCAAGTCTTAATTTACAATTATTCATTTCTGTAATAATATGTTGACCTGCATCAACTACAATTCTTAAGTTACCCCTATTGATCCTGAGCCGTTGATTTCTTGACCTTTAACATCCATCATCATACCCTTAAGGGCCCTCTTATAAGTTCCACCAACTTACGGTTCAACTCGCGCGTTTTCTTTGGTCCTTCGAACCGGAGCTACACTCGTATCACTCGGATCAACCTCTACCATCTAACACTGTGAAATAAATCAAATCACACTTTATCCCGCAGTTACGTAATATATTCGTATTTCAGGGATATATTAGTAAGGTTCCTTAGCTCGCTGGTCGCAGACACAACATTTCAATATTCGAACCTGTTATAGGTATTAATCTTGACCAATTGCAAAAGCTTCACGTCCCATTTAAAAAAAAGTAAATATGGAGCCGATTTGTCATGCGACTAAAGTCATGTTTTGATATTAATTGGGCGACTGTTTACACAAATAAACAACTCCGAGCTGTGTTCAAATTCAAAAAGCTTTTCTAAGCGAACGGAACTTGCTTTGAATTGAATGAAATGCAAGTTTCAGTGAGTACTTGAGCAGTTTAGTTTTAGTATGAATGTCTTAATTTCGGGAGCGGGCAACAATATTTTGCATTGCAATAAGTTCATAACTAATAAGTAAGTAATAATAAGTAATAAGTGTATTTGGCAGAAGCTAACGTTCTCAGCCAATGCTGTGTGGTAATAGCGAGTTATATTATTTTGATGAGAATAAACATTCAAAGAAACTGGTCGCGTATTGTTTTCAGTTGATTAGGTTGCAGAGCTTTAAAGTCTTTTCATATTAGCTGCAATGGCTCAAATTAAAAATGTGATATACTTTAACTTTAAAAAACATTTATTCTGAATCTGGGAGTTAAATGTAATTTTACTTGCTAACAAAGTAATAAATTTAGTGATGTCTTAAACAGACAGATTCTGTTTGCAACCTACGAGTGAATTATTTATGGTAATATTAAAAATAATTCAGGTTTAAAAATGTTTAACAGTCGTGTAGAATTCATAAACATGTTTGGACAATAGTTCCCAGTTTCAAATTTAATACAATATGTAACGTATCAATTGCATAGAAGCCAATTTAAAGTGTCCATGCAATTTTAGCCTAATAAAATAATCGTGCTCATTAGATTACGGAATAGTTTTGCAGTTATGGATAACTTTTAGAACATGTTGGTATCGATGATTGATTGAAATGCACAATAATTGTTTGTTAAATCAGATTGCGGGACATAATTACAGTAAGAAAAGTTTTGCACTGTTACATTGTGCATGAAATATTCAGAAATGTATAAGCATAAAGTTGTGTTATAATTGGATACAGAATCATGGGTGGGCTTACAAGCGTACAACGCCCAATATAAGGGTGTCTGCAATAAGCCTCTTTTGCTCGTGGTAGAAGCCAGTAATTATGGCTGTATGTTTCCCCTCAAATTCATACACATTAGCGCACAATTACAAACCATTATTTATATGATTACGTGTTGGTTTAGGATATTCTGAAATGAGTCTTACCCCTTGCAGATAGTTGGGAGATATTGGACTAATGTAAGGAGTCTTATTCAAATGGCAGTTTTAAATCACGGTGTAATATTAAGTGGTTTTTATTTCATTGGGGTGAGCAGAGGGCGGAAGCATGGGTCAATACAATTATGGACTGTCCCCTTGGCCAGACTATCCTCTATCGTAGAATACAGTTGATGCTTAGGAAAGAAACGGAACCTGTAGAGCGTTTAATACGCATGGAAATGATGGGGAGCGTAGCTCACAGGATTCGTGTTACCCAAGGATTCACCTCCACTTCTTTCGAGCAGTTTAAGGCCTTTGGCAATGTGAACCATTTACGTTTCATAAGCACTGATAGGAACATAAAAATTGTTAAATATTTTAGCGAAGTTAACGGAACAAGTGTAGATACTTTGGGAGCCGGCTTGAGATACAAATTAAAATTCACAATTTTTACGGTTTGTACAATTGATGGTATAAGAATAAGAGCTTTTAGTACAATTAGCTTCCACATAAATAAATTTGATTATCAATTAACATTGGGAACATCAACGAGATTTTATGTATTTTTAATGATGAGCGTATTAATTAGTAATTTACTCGTTCAATAGTAAATCTGAGTTATGTAGAGGATATTGCATGAGTGAGGGATTAAACAACACTACCTACACAGCGCTACCCCCACAATGATAAGTCCCCATAGCGCCGACCTTTATGGGGACTTATAATTGGGGGATAGCACTTATAACATGGGTAGGAACCGCCCCAAAACGGGGGAATCCTCTTCTCTCGTGACCGTGATAATAAATGGTGTACATATTTTAACATTTTCTCAACTTTGTTGTCTGCAATAATGCTTTACTATATTTATGCTGACGACTTAATTGATGAGACTTGTAATTTTCCGAAAATGTTGAAGTGTTAAAATTATTATCAGAAGCATATTAATTGGACTGCAAAATGAACATACACATCAATTCAGTCGGAATTAAACAACGTTTGGTGTGGTTAAAAAAATTAGCATAAGAGACTGAATTTGATTTGATTGCTCTCTTAATTCATTTTTCTTAACAATCGATAGATTTTCCGAGATTGACATCCGAAAATATAAACTTATATATTTGATTAACTAATTAAAGCCGGTAGAACTCCTAATATACACAATCAGTTTATTCTTTAAGGTGCTGATGGATGACGACATGACCATTGAGCGATACTCAATGAAACAGTGACGTCTGAGTGCAGTGACGTC
>JAQGAB010002699.1:0-11344 GCA_034696565.1 Isotomurus graminis
TGCCTCCATTCAATCAATAAATGAAATATTTTTGTGCAACTACGTCCATTCATTCTTAACTATCCAGAAATCCATCCATCACATTCGTAGGATTTAAGCTGAGACGAGGCGAGCACAACTGCAAGTTTGTCTTATTGCTTTAAACGAACTCACTCAATCCCTTCAATTAAGACCAGTTAAGAAAAATCTGCAAAGTGCGTGCAAAGTTTAAATTAAATGTGCACAATTTGAGTCCAGCTTATCCATCTCTGCACATTTACTAGTCTAAATATTGACTTGTGTGGAAGTGACACTGTCTCCTGTTCTTGGTATGTTGCTGTTTCTGCTACAGACATGCTTTATTCATTGCACATTGTACTTTTCCGTTCATTTTATTACTACTCCACATCTTCATACACTTCTCTCCACACAGACACATCTCTCTTGTTCAGACTTTGTATGTATCAGAGATTAACTTTATTTTCCTAATAGTACAATAAAAATTTGCTTAATTTGTTCTTTACGAGACTATCTTATGTTTGGTATTTTTATTATTTACGACTGTTTGACCAGTAGGAACACTCATTCAACAAAAAAGGCTTTGGTTGCTTCTTAAAATAAATTGGATTAAATTGGAACCCTACGAAGCAATTGAGTGACCCTAGATTGAGATTAAATGATTGCGGATGCTGCTGAGAATCTTTTGAGATGGATCTCCTTCCAACACAAGTACAGGACAACAAAGCTTTTACTCTCGAAGCTAAAAGTGCCATATGCAGTTGTAAAACCTTTGCTGATTAAGTTTAACAAGACGAGATTGCTTTTAATTGAGATTGCGGCCTATCTATTCACTATTTCATTGCATTGGCTCTAATTAAATGATTGATACACACAAACGGTACACATATGCATGCAAGCCGGTTCATCATTCTGTTTTCTACCCCCTCCAAACTAAATTGGTAAGCTGAAGTTCACTTTAGCGTTAATTACAATACAAAAACTGTACGTGTGACTCACGAATGCATTTTGGATCTTCTCGAAAGTATAAAAGGTCTATATGCACTACATACACTATAAGTTTAAAACTCATAAAATTAAGGAGAAGCGCCCTACTTCTTGTTAAATGATTCGGATTCTCCATAAACAGTGGAAGTTTTGATACAGAAAACTCTCCCAGTGGGATTTAAGACTCAAGTTCCGGCATGAGAAACCATCCGGTTCCTAATTTAATTGCACGTGTAGGCAATTGAATAATGGGAAATGAACGAAGACACAAAGCATATGATTGAATGATGATGACTACGAGATCACTGGTGGTGTATGCAGGGACGCTAAACAAAGTGAGTTTAACTGTCACATGAAAGTGAAACAAGTATAGAGTTGCATTTATGTAAGGGGAGCAAAGAGGAAGGGATCTCCTTGTGGTATTATTGGTAGACCCTTATCTCCACGTCCCATCCGATGTCATGTCGTCCCTTCCAAACTTCCTAAAAGTGTCATTTCGTGTGAAACAACAAAGTGTGTGACTTGCACTTAATAATAAGGGCTCATTATTCCATTTGGTGGTTGTAGATCAGTCCATCATGAGAGTTAGCCAAGTGAAAGAAATGAATGCACACACACACATCACATCATCATACATGACCAACAACCAAAATTCTATTTTTACTTGTGAATCATGTTCCTTTGATTTCATATCTCTGGATTAAATGTGCTAAGGGTGAGTTCCTTTCATTGAAGTGTTGTGATGTATGAAAAATCAATCTCTGAATCTATAAAATGCACACAGCATTTACTTTTCCTCTAAACAGGGACATTTACTTTCTTAACAATAATGTTTTCTCACTTATGTAACGGGATACCCTTGCGTTATGAACAGGACAGCGAGTTAAGCAAGTGTTGAATTCACACTTTGAGAAAACGTGGATTTGTTTGTATCTCTAACAATCTCTGGAGAGGAAAAGAAAGAAAGGAATCAGACGGAAGTTTAGTATTTCAAAGAGAGTTGGAGAGACGACGAAAGATCATTTGACACATCGGGTGGACAAGATGAGGGACGGTTGTTTGCAAAGGTGGACACGGCAAAGTTTGCTTACTTGCAAAAAAGGAAAAGATTATTATTTTGACTCAGATTTCAAACGAAACGTCTCTTTTCTTTTGGATAAAGAGATTGAGAGAAAATTTCCAAAGAGATGCTAAACTGTGTGTATATACGTCTGGATTGTCTGGACATTTTTATTGGAGGTAGGCAGCTAGAGCAGCTCCCTTTCTTATTAATGTTCCTTTTCTCTGTGTATTATTGGTATTTGTTTGCATATATATGGAGCCTAAAAGCAAAAGCAAGTGTGGCAGTGTGAGAGTATTTGTTGTACGGACATGTCCTCACTGCAATGGACCTTATTAGTGTGCCATTCATCAGGAACCGAAACCACAAAAGAAATAAGAATGTAGAGAAAAAGCAGTTGAGGATTAGCCCAACTTTGTTCCATGTGTGTGTGTGTGTCTACACCTTTTTAGGTTTCCAAACTGTGGACCAAATATTTGAAGGTGTTTTCATGTCACATCATTACCGGTTTCGCCTATGTTTCTTCCTTCCTTTCTCCAAAACACTATTATTATCGCAAACTATTGGGGCTATTATAAGGCTTCCCCTGGCTCTACTGAGGGTTCTAGACAAATCTACGTGTATCAAGCTTTGCCTATGAATAAGATCCAGATACTCCAGCAGAGTGAGGCTCAAAATAAAGAGAGATATTCTATTGGAGTACACACACTCTGTATATATATTTAAACTCCTACGGATGTAGCAGAAGGCTGCCGAGGTGTCAAGCATTTTATTAAGACACACAATCACACACACAGAATAATAACTGATAACATATTCAATACACATTCGGCCTACTCGCTTTGCCGTGTATAGTGAATAGAACGAAGGATCTCTCCACTTTTATGCGACATTCGAATCTTTGCATTGAAATCTGCCTAATTGTCCCAACTCACAATCGGTTTAGAACAGGGAACAAAACAAATAATACCTCTGTAGTCTTTTCGGCCAGAGTTATATTTGTACAAACCATGAGCTGCCTATTGTAATGTAACACTATCTCGGTTATTTCGTGATCGGTAGTGGGGCTGCTGCATGTCGCAATGTTGAACTATAGAATAAGTAAATGTTTAGTTAGGAGGAACTGAAGGTGTGAAAAGAGACACTACACAAACATTTATCAATAGATCAGACAACGAGGACAAATAGTGGGGAATGGGAATCCGATTACAAAGACAAGTACGGGTTGTCCGCAGAAGGTAGACACGACTACTTTTGGTATGCAGTGGGATCAAAGATGGGATCGAAATCTCTTTTGTATTCATCCGTATGATGATGACGATGATGATGATCCATCGACCAGATGTCTTTAAGCATTTACTATACGATTGTAATACACGAGATCCTAGTTCATCTAACAGAAGATGTGAATTGTGGATGTGACTGTGGATGAGCTTCTCGCAAAAAGTTGGAAACCTCCATTTTTTCGAGTTGTTTTCTAAATAAAGCTGAGAAGCAATTAAGGAAGAGTGTACACAAGCTGTTTAAGCATTTAACTCTGAACTGAGGTTAAATTGGTAGCAATAAATCGTTCAGAAAGTTGTATGCTTAATCCCAAGTAATGTAAGTTTTGAGGAAACATTAAGAAGTTAAGGAGCAGATGAAACCAGTTGGGTCCACACTGTGTGTATCAACTTGTACAAAGTATTAGGGTGTCTTAAGAATCTTGTTTCTTTTTCATGTTATGCAATAGGGTTTATTGTTTGTTCTCGGACTGTAGCAGCAGCGACGGCGATGATCATGACGATGATTCTTCAACTTCTACTCTCTTTGGGATTGCCCAATGTCTGAAGCTGTGGGACGGGTCTTCGTCGAAACTTTGAGCCATTCAGAGGCACTTTTCATGGGCTGCGCTTGTCCTGTCCTCCATATGGACTTCCATCGACCCTCCTTCTATTTTGGAGAGATTGAAAAGTCTCTCTCACTCTCCAATTCTGACTAAGTTGTCTTCCTGCCCTTCGCTTGACTCATTCAGTCCTCAGCAGTATCCCTTGAAGCAACACAAATCATTCTGTCCCAAAGTATACCTCTCTAGAAATCCTTGCACTGTGAGTACTTAATGAAGTCCTTGTTCATTTGGTCACTGCAATGGTTATGAAATTGTCCGAGTGTGACTTTTGGCCGAAAGAGGCTAAGATGGCAAGTTCTACTACATCTGTGCCCCCGTTTTCCATAAGGGCTCTTCTCAGTCATGGCGCTGCAGCGTTGCAGGAAGGGTCCCTGAAATCTAAGCGAAGTATTAATAGTGCTGGTGAAACTATTGTTGTACGAGGGGAAGGGAAAAAGACTGGAGAGAAAGTAAACGGAAGTTCCAAACACGAAAGGATCTCTGCATTGTGTGACACAACCACTTCCAGTGATGAGAACGACGTGGAAGTGGACATTGAAGAAGACCTCGAAGAATCTTGTGAAGAAGAAGAAGAGGAAGTTGACATGGAAGAAGATGAACTCCTGGGGGATGAGGAGGGTTCTTCAGTGGCTGCAATTGACTTGAGTGACGCGAGAAACGTGTCTAGTTCTAGTGTAGAGGGTAAGGAGAAAGCAGCAAACAATAATAACAATAAAGGGGAAGAGGTTGGAAGTGGGGGTGGTGCAAATGGAAGTAGTGATAAGGAGAGTGCCAAAGACGAGAAGAATAAGAAGCACGAGAAGCCCCCATACTCTTACAATGCCCTCATTATGATGGCCATCAGACAAAGTCCCGAGAAAAGACTTACGCTCAACGGAATCTACGAGTTTATCATGAAGAACTTTCCCTACTACAGAGATAACAAGCAAGGATGGCAGAATTCTATAAGGCACAATCTCAGTCTCAACAAGTGCTTTGTTAAGGTATGAAACACTTTATATATGTTGTTTTGAGTAAGGTTTAATGTAGACTAGTCTCACTAATATAAGGCTCACAGGACTGGAGACTTAATAAAGAGCTTATAGTCTTTACACATTAATTACCCTACAGAGAACAAAGTAGAGTTTTGTTTAGAGAAATATTTTGACAGTAAACCATCGTTATTTTGTAGTAAAGATTGAGGAAAGATAAACCTTAAGGGTTTTGGAGAGTCATCATAATCCACCTGATCTACTTGAAGATTGAGAGATCATTTGAGAGTGTGACAGGAATAAACGGAATAAGGTTGAACGGTCTATTTGTCTAAGGGTGAGATACCGTGAAGAAAGACGGAAGAAATTGATAGTTACGTAGATATCCCAGATCGTCTTGGTTTTTGAGTTTACACAAAATATTTGGGTACTTAGAGTTCAGGGAAGACAAGAGGAATGACAAGGAACATGAAGGGAAAGAATGTGTTGTGGTGGGATTTCTTAGGGACTTCTGAGAAAAGGCATATTCCACTAGACTTTCTTCTTCACTCCGTTGTTTTTGAACGTATCTTCAGTGAGATCTTCTCAAGTTGAAGAGGTTTCGAGTCTCAAGGGGTCTCTCGTAATACTCGAGAAACTCTTTCCTTTGGAAATGATCCGATCGATGAGTGGCTCGGCTCATTTGTCATAAAATTTATGTCTTGGAACGAATAGGCTTCTTCGTTAGCACTTTATGTTCTTAAGAGATGAAAGGTTGGAGACGTATGGCTTAATTTAAAAGCAGTTTTGGTTAATATCTTCTTAGAACAAAGTAAATGCAAGGAGAGTACTAACAGGGTGTTTTAATTACCTCAGGTTCCTCGACATTATGATGATCCTGGAAAAGGAAACTATTGGGTGTTGGACCCTTCATCTGAAGATGTGTTTATTGGAGGAAGCACAGGGAAATTGAGACGTCGCACGTCAACCGCATGTCGAACTCGATTAGCAGCGTTGAAACGGTCTCTCACTTATGGATTCCCTGGGCATCCCCACCACGGACCTCATCCGTTCTTCCCTACTTCTGGTCATGTCCCTGTTCATCAAGCGCTTCCTGGTCATCCAGGACTTCAAGGAGGTCATGGTGGACCTTCTCCCGTCTCACCTCCTTTCTGGAATCCTGGAAACATTCCTCCCGCAGTTGCTGCCCAACTTTATCATCAGCAAAACTTGCATCACCAGCAACACTTAGCTTCTGCCATTTATCGGTAAGCCAAGTTCATAGTTTTGTTGTTTTAGTGTCAATAGACGAAACAAGCAGTGAGGATTAGTTAGTAAGTCAATTTCTCATTTAACATTGCTTTCTCTCCTTGCAGATACGCTGCGTCCCAGTACTACATGTCCAACGGAGGAGGTTCAGTCACACCTTCACCTGGTAATGGAGTTCCAACGCCCAACTCTTTAGTAAAACCCATGCTCCTTGGAAGTGGGGGTGGTGGCCCGCCCACAACACCTCCAATCCCCTCATCCTTCTCCGTAGAAAGATTACTCTCTTCTTCTGCATCGAAAACCCTCGTATCCCCTTCATCAGCCCTAAACCACCACCACCACCACCATAATCATCTCAATCATCCCCATATACTGCCCCCAACTCATCCGTTACAAGCCCTGCAACACCAGCACCACTTAATCCAAAGAAACTCCCATCAACTTACCTCGCCATTAGTCTCTCTCTCCAACCTCACTTCAAGTCACCCGAGCCCCACAAGTTCCTCTGAAGGATCGTCAACCACCCCCACTCCAGTCTCAAGTGGAAACGGGAACAACAACAAGGTAGTCGTAGGTCTTCCACGTTCAAGCGCAGGTTCATCATCCATGAGTTTCGACCCTTATCACGATATCAGGCTAGAACACAATAGGAGTCATCACAGTGCTGTAGACTCCGACTGAGCCACACCCTTACCTACTACTTTCATCAGTGGTGGACACGGTTCAGCTGCAGTAGTCATTCAATCATCTAAATCAGTATTATACATGTCCACATTCAATAACACACACACATACGTTCCTCCTCTACATTTCAGTTGGCGTGTGAAAAATCAATTGATTCGATTTGCTTCCATTCTAATTCTACGTCCCTTCACATATGAGACACTAAAAACCATTTTATCCCATTTTATACTCCAAGTGTGATGAATCAATCGATTGATTTCTCAAACCAATAAATCCACATTACTTCTAGTGGAGTGTCCAACTCGAATTGACTCATGGTTCAATTAAATTAAATCCAAATTGAAAACTGTCATATACATCCATATGACTTAACACTAGCTTTACTTTTATTTTCCATCTGACAAATCATTAATTTATGCAACACTGTTAACCACATTGTTCTACAAAATATTTCAATCTTTTGTTCCTCCTTGAGAATCAAAAGATACAGTGAAGTAAAAGATTAAATCAAATTGTATTTGCAAGTTGACGTGTGACATTGGTTACGTATTTTGTGTAGAGGAACTGAGTACTTAAAATATATAACAAAAGTAATCTCTCTGCCTGTGAAGGACGATTATTAGATAAAATATATTCTTAACTTATTGTCTAATTCATTTTACCTCTTTTAACTGTGCCAATACGTACACTTTATACCTCTCTCCATCATTTCCACACACATTGTCTACACGTAGACATAATTTGTCATTTAGAATTTCCAACGGACTCCCTGCAACTACACGATGTACTATTTACAATTATTTGTGTACATAAGATTGTACTTACATATTGCTATATATGAATCTCACCCCCGCGTGTTAGTTTAAGAATGTACCAACCTTGTATATATTTATGTGTGTAAATGTATTTATTTATTGTACGCGCAGTAAAGTTGTTAACCTTTGTAGAAACACAAATCAATCAATATTTTAGTAGTAAGTCTAGTAGTGTCTCTTTTGAAAGATGGACATCATTGAACAAAAGTATTAAACTAGAATTATACATATATCTTTATGCTTAAGAAGAGGAAACTGATCGGTGAGAAAATGTTTGTGGTTCCCACACCAGAAGAAAAGAAATAAAGCAAAGAAATTAAGATAACCTTTGTGAAATTGATGAGTGTCTAGTTGTCTCTAGCCATATTCCCATTCATGCGTGCATACATTTAATCTCTATAGTCTTCTTCTAGCGGCCCATTTATATGTCTAGCTTTCTTAGCGTCTGTCGTCCAAGAGAGTTTCTTTGCGCGATGCATAGGGGAACATATGAAGTATGAAGGGTAATGGGGGTGGAGGTAGTCTTTCACTTGTGTCTGTGTGAACAACACAGGATTAATAGTCAGATATTCATTAGATGAGGTGTGGGCTCGTAATGGATTTACTCAACCCATTAAGGACGAACCCTCAACCCTTAGGTGTACCTAACATATGCACCCTTTTTGCTACCTGAGATAATCCATGAGAAAATAAAATTTCAACTGATTAAGCAGAACTGACAATGAACACACATGGCGAAGAAGAAAGGCCAATAATCTGTAGGTGGAGATATCCGTCAAAGTTTTACTGTTGACATGTTCGACATTTCACCTGTAAAAAGTGAAAAGTACCCTCGTCAGTACCAGAATTACTCTTGTCGTCACCTGTAAATGAGTGCTTGCATTCTAAAATTCTAATGTGACTGGCGTTGGCGACATTTTCGACATACTTGCTATAGATTAAATCTACCTTGTGTGTGGCCTATTATTATGAAGTTGGAAGTGTAGCAAAGTTTTTAAAAATTAGTTAATTGTTACAGGAGGAGCAACAAGGAGCCTAAAAAACCTAAAGGTATTTATAAGCTCCCGTTTCATACGTGTATGTCGTATGCTAACGAGGTGACAATTCCTTACAATTGACAATAATGAACCTCATCAGGATTTGTGTCTCTAAACAAAAAAAGGTTTGAAAGACAGTCTCGTCTAGTTCATTTTTCTCACCAGCACAGTCAACAGAATGCAGTACGCTAAGGTGGAACTGGTGGAAGTGGATTGAAATATATTTAGTACTTTTTAAGCGCATGGCTGGCTACAATGAAAAAAGCAAGCATTGTTGCTGGAAAAACAAGAGTGTGTATATGTAACATGTATGAATATAGTGTGCTTATTGTTATTAATTCTCCCCTAGATCAAAACACTGGTAGTGTGAGATTAATTGGGAAAAACTAACAAGTTTAGTTGGATGAACGTGTGTGTATCTTGCACGTTATCTTGTTGGGTGAAATTATGAAATGCATCCAAGTGTGAGTGCGTTGTGCACTGCAGCCTTTGTGAGATACAGATCATCCCATCATCCCTTGAATGAGAGTCATTTTATTCTGTGGCACGACTTCGTGTAATGATGTGACTACTGGTAGATGAGTAGTAGTGTGTCCCTTTTCCTCCTTTTAAATTCAACTTATTATTTGTTGATCACAGGGAGAGTTTTAGAGTTTCCAAGCTTTGATTTGATGACTTCAATTCTCACGGGGGAGGAACGTGTAAGTAAACTGTAATCATTACGGATCCTGGAAGGATCTCCTCATGGGTCCATTTCGAAGTGGATGTCACATAGAGCCACATAGCATTTCCCCATTCGCCATAATCGTTGATGGTGGTGATGATGAGGTGTTGTTGTGTTGGATAAGAAGAAGAAATGTCAAGCCATTTATCTCTCAGTGTTCTGGCATTAAATTAAATTGTCAAGAGAAGGATAGAAGAACTTGTTTTGGGTAAATACGCTCTCGCTGTGTCGGCTCTTGTGCCTTCATTGTGCACAACAAACATCCGCCGTGCCTAATTCCTTCTCAAAGTCTTCATTATGAGACTTTTTGTCATTTGATTCATGATTCATGATCTGAGAGTTCGGTCAAAAAGGATGAGAGAACATTAAGACCGTACATTTCTGTGGGACAGTGGACATGGTAGAATCTTTAATGTGCAGCGTTTCTATTGGGGAGAATTGACTTATATTTTTCTGTGTAAAGCTTTCCTTTCCTTTGAAATTTCTGAAGGTGTTGCGCGAACAGATTTACACAGGGTGCATATAAGCAATGTTACTCAAGATTTTGAAATTATTTTGTACACAGGATATGCTTGAATCCATATAGATTTGGGAAGGACAAGGGTAGGAAAATACAAGATGCAGATATATGAGTAAGATAAGAAGATGAAGTTACAGAAGATCTGTTTGGCCCAACCCTGAGCAATCTTAACTTTTGACTTTTGGAAGATTTCCTTTGCCATTTGTAAAGCTCAAAGGGTCCACCGCGCCCCTTTGTGTCCCTTTGGAGTTTTGAAAGATCACAGAGAGAGAGACTTCTGAGAAGAAATGACTTTGCACTGATTATATACATGAGATTTAGTTGTGTGTGTGTGCAATGCAAAAGTCAATTCTTTGTTGGAATGATCCATCATCACATGAATGAATGAAAGTTAAAACTTTTGTTAAGTCCGACTCCGCCTTTAACCCCTTTCATTGTCGATTCGGTCGATTGTCGCTGGGGGAGAGTGAGCAATTGACACCACCAAAGAGTGATGACATTATTCATCTTCATCCCTGCAACAACCATTCACGCATCAATCTCAATCTTGTGTCTTCATCAGTCTGCTTTGCATCCGAGTCTCTCTGCCCTACTTCTGTTTCTCATGGGCGTTTGTTTCTCCCTTGCTTTGCTTGCACTTGACCTTAATTACTTTGGCATAATGAGACTTATCATCAAATACGACTTGGTCTGTGTGTTTTAAGAGAGTTTTAGAAGCTTGGGGTAACGTGCGATAAGCGTTTTGGAATGTAGCTTCCACTACATTCCTCGGGTTTACGGGATGGAGCAACTGTAAAAATGTTTTTACACTAGAACGATGATAATCCAAAAATCGGATGATAAGAAAGAAAGCACTTAAGTGTGTAAATTTGTTGTTGTTATTGAATGATTTTGTGGTGGTGTTGATTTATGAACAAGATCAAGCCATACAGAGGAACTAGATGCTTTCTTTTTGGAATTAATGGAGAGACGTACAAAGAGTCGTGCTGCGTCATGACATGCGTCTCTCGTTTAGCTCACGGCGAGGGATTAATGCCAACCTATTATTCGAAGTGTCAAGATGATTAGAATTCGTAGGAAGAATGAGATTGAATTTTTGCAAGGAGACATAGAAGTGCTTATGGATATTATGAAGGGTCCTTATGGTACATTCTGTGGTTGGATTGAAAGATTAAAGGACCAGGAGAATCGTCGGTACCAGTAGCAGGGAGCCCTTGCGTTGCATAACGCTTAAATGTGTATTTATTAGTGGTTTGTACAACGAGGGGGATTAAACTCGCTCGATTTCCCTCATTATGGGAGACAGATGCTTCGAACAAGATCAAAACAAATTATTCCACACGAACACACATTCCGCTTCCACAAAACAAATCCTTTTGCTCTGCCATTGATGCAGAAAGGTCGTTTTAGTCT
>JAQGAB010002700.1:0-11344 GCA_034696565.1 Isotomurus graminis
CTTATTATCTTTAGTAACAAAACTAATTTCAACTACTCCTAACAATAATAACCTTTTGACTTACAGAATATGGTTCACGAGGTCAAACTACTCTGTGATTTAACAGGTTCATGCAGAACATCTAAGCCCTCCGCTGCTTCACGGTTCTTTCGTCCTCTAAAAATCTGACCGTCCTTATTGATCGCAAAGTTGTAATCAACTTCTATCGCCAACGCCTTTTGTATTGCTTCATCCAGATTATCCTCAGTAATTAAATTTTTTAGTCTCTCCTACACAAAGATCATCAAATTAAGTACAGCTTCTCAAATACAAACTTATAAAAGCTGTAAAGGGAAACTTACAAGTTCGGCATTCATGTTTTTTTCTGTCCTTTCAATTGCCATCAATTCCTCCATTTCCCTTTGACGCTTTTCATTTAAAACAAATTCTTCCCGTTCCTTCCATTCAATTTCTATTTTACTCAGCCGCAGAGATTTGACTTTGGCATTGTCCTCCTCGTTCTTTGCAAATATTCTTTCCAACTCAACATCCTCTGAGATCTGTTTAGCTTCCTGTTGGTCTACGACAACTTGTTGTTCATAAATCTGCTTCTGAAACATCCTGAAAAGTCCAACCAAGAATTTGCTCAGCTCAACCATACGAACTCGTACCGTTGTTACAATCTAAGAAAGTAATCATACCATAGGCTTTTATGATAAAGTCTGCTATTCCTCATAAGTTGCTTGAGTTCCTGCTCCTCTATAGTTGGAATCAACCGAAGTTCTACATTTTTGTACATTTTTGACTTGGCCATAGGCACCCACCGCGGTTTTCTGTAGTGTCGAATGCTCCCTGATGTTGCAACCTCCATCCCTTTCTGGGACAACAGCGTTCTTCGTCCAATCACCGAGATCATGGTGACCACTCTCTCCCGCTGATTCACCCAACAAGCCCTTTTAACAAACTTGTTGGTTATTATTTAGTTCTAAATTTTATTGAATTTTGAAATGTCTCAAAAGTGAAATTGTATTTCTTTCTAGAGAAGAATCACGTTGGATGGCCACCGGACTTTGAATTGAACTAGTTTTCTTCTAAGCCGCTCGTAAGAATAATACGTTGGGGCACTCTGCGACTACAACCACCCAGACGGATAGAATTTTCTTTGCTGTATTTGAACTTGATTGAACGATAATTATAATTTCAACCACCTGGTAAATTATTTCCCGATGGAGATCAATTTTTGATTAAAAAATAATACAGCTGAAGCATTTCGTATTGTAAATAGCATCAATGGCTAGTGAGGAAATCCATAAGTTTTATGTCTCACATTATACAATTTGGTTATTTCATAAAAATAATCCGATTAATTTCGACATCAATTCGTAGGAATCTCATCATATGTCTGATAGTTTGTTGAGCTTACTCGTGGCCTACTTACAAAGTTGCTTTACTTATCTTCAGTTGTAAGAAGGTGAAGGTACCTTTAATGTCAATTATGTGTCAGATGTCTTGACATGATACTCTTATGATGAGGACAAAGTACGTAAATGCTTTCGTAAATGATAGAGAACCAGTAGATGAAACGAATTATATTTGAAGATACGTGACTTTAATCAATACCATTTACTAAGTGTGAAGTTAATATGTACATGACGTAATTGTACTTAACACAGAGACGAAGTGGTATAAAGTACAAAATATAAAACTTATAAAGATAAGTACTGGCATTTGCTATATTGCTTTTCATAGAAAAGTCTGTTTAAATTCCGAGGAATGTGAAACGTGAATTTCTTTAAATCCACGTTTCTCTAGGATACGTTTGTTACATCGAAGTTTACAGAACACACATATTTACATTAGAAAATCGCAAAAACTATTTACAACTTTGTGGACTAATAGCTGATTCACCTTGTGATGTGACAGTCGACAGATCTTACGAAAAGTTAAATATTGTTAGTAATACAAGCTCTGATTCACATGAAAAACATGAGAGCTCAGTCAATGTGTTTCAATATTTATAATTGTTATTAAAATAGGAACGCACAGGACGTTACGATGTCCCAGTAGGTATGGATTCCATGGTATATTAACATATATACATGACTCGACTTGTCATTTACATATTATATATATACAATTCTACGAGTAGCTTTACAGATGCCATCTTATATTAAATGAGATTTTCCATAGATAAAATGATCAATTTTCTAAAATGTAATAATTCTCGGAGCGAGTGGTTTCAAGAGTTTTTGCGTCGTTGTAAAGTTAGAATATCACAAGATAATGTTTGAAAGACCAAAGCACGATCAGTAAGATCGCACTTTAATTGTTTAATAGAGAAATTTAAATGACAAGGAGTGTTGTCAGTTGTATCAGATGAGTTTCTAATTTGTTACTTTCTTTCTCGTTAAAATCATATTTCTAAAACTTATACAAGAATAGATGGCTAAGGACAAGGACTACCATCACTCATTTGCATGGAAATGTGGTAACTGCATGGTGTAACTTGTAATTTGATATTTGAAGTACATAGAGTTCTGATATAATCGAATTATTCTTCAGTATTTGCTGAGGTGCTGATTAGTCGAGCCTTTGAAGTCTTCCCAGTCCCCCTCTTTTCCCCAGTGATATGAATCTTCTTTACAGATTTCTTCTTGTTAGCGTCTTTCGCGCTGGAAGTTTTATTGTTCACAAGAACTGACTCTGAATCAGAGACATCCATAAGATTTTCTGCGAATGGGTAATCCTTCATATCGTTTGCAGGCACACAACCCCCCACAACCCCCGGAGATATGAAATATAGACACTCTCCAAACGAGATCATTTTCACAGTGGCCAGTTCATATTTGCTCGCATGTTTATCGCTCAGAATTAATTTTTCGTTGCGCAGTTGATCTTCAGGATTGAAAACCATCTTACTCGATGCAGTCATGAGTACGCCACCAGTGATAAGACGAAGTGTGATTTTGGCTATGTTTTTAGCATCATCAAGGCCGTTGTGATGTCGGCCCTCGAACTCTTCTCCTAATACTTTCAAGGCGGCATGCAACGAGTGCTGCAAATTAATTAAACACACCAAAGATTAACAATCTCTTCTCTTAAATGCTGATTAAAAACCATTATGAAAATCTCCCTTTAAAAGTAATAAGAAAAATACATTTTCACTGACAACAAAGAAGCAAAAACTATTTTTTATCGTGTGTATTATCATATCACTCACTTAAGAGTGGGAGAATTTTCATATGGTTAGCAGATCTTGCGTATCGATCACTTAATATCATTCTGACTACTCACCCACTGTCTACCGAAGTATTTTCGAAAGCTCTGTCTCACATCCACCCAATTATGCACATACTCCGGAAAGGGCAAGCAAGAGATCTAGATTAACACAACAATAAACATGAACAACAAATGTTTTCAACTTATTGTTTGTTATTGTCAGATTTTTGAAACTAACCAGGCATTGCTTGTACAAAAAATGTCCGATATCATATGAACCTGCAAGAGCAATAAATGTTCTTAATTAGTACTCATGCTGATATATTGTAGCATCAAGATCAACAATACTTTTAATATATTAGCCAAACTTACCATCAGTAACAATGGCGAATGATCTGCCCATCGAAAACTTATTAAGCTGGTACTTCCCCAACCATTGCTCAAAAAGTTCCAAGGCTTCTGGGAATGTTGGGGCATTATCAACTTGCTCCTAAACAAGATAAACCACAAAATTAATAAACTCTATCAATCATTTCAACCCCACCTCATTCAGTTAGCACATATAAACATTCGACACCCGAAGAAACTATGTACAATTCGCCCAAATGTAAACTTTCAGCCAACTTCCTTTCCATTATTCTAACAAAACTGTTATCTAGATCTACACACAAGGAATTTCCATACAAATAACAAAAATTCAAGCATCATCATCATCGAGTACTTCCCCAAGAGCTTTCTACACATTCCACATGCACACAAAACGAATTGGCTACTGGATGAATCATCAATGCACAATTCTACGCCACACCAATTAAACACACAACCCTTTTGCCCCACAACCAGAGTTTTATACTTCCGGTTCCGACTATCTATTTGCGCACTACCCGTTAATAAAAACATACATCAACCATACATCAATCCATCTGCAGCACAGCCTGTTTAATACCCAACACACGCCTCCAATTGCAAATTAACACCTGACGCCTGACTACAAAATTAGATTGGGTTGAGACAGATGCGTAAAAATGATCAGAGCGTGTAACCACTAGTGCATGTACATAATATCATTATTATGTTTGGATGATAAATTGGTCTATTCTTTCTGTGTTCATGTACTAGCAGTTTGTATATTTGTCTCATCTTGTATGCTCCTCAATTAAACGTACAATCACTCAATCTCCAAAAAGATGGGAATGAGAAGAATATAAGAACCGGTACACAACAAGTCTATTACCCTATTTCCCTGAACCATCACCACAAACATTCACACAGCTTTAATACACATGCATTTCTCTCTCACACTTGTATTATCATCAATCTACACGTTGAGCTGGTGTTTTAGTGGGATCCTCAATACAGGATTCCCACGGCCACGTGCACATTCACACATTCTCAAATCTCATGCACTTGCACACCACAAAGGTTGTTGTAAAACATGTATATCTCATCTATATATCCCAGTTGATGATCTGATTGCTTAATTACCTGAGTAATCCCGGTCAAGTCGGTGCAGAATGCACTTAGCTTTGGGCGTTCCACAGGACGTACATACGAGTTAAAAGTGTCCACAATGCATCCATTCCTAACACTGATAAGCACTGCAGGAAACTGAATAATTTCGGGGCGTTCATGGACTCTTAGTGGTCGAGGTTCATTAGCACTGTCTTTGGTATCTTCGCACGTTGCTTCGAAGTCAACAACCACCAGATAATCATAGTAACAGAACCTCGGGATTCCTGGAGGTGGAGGCTGACTCAGTTGTACGAACGACCGACTCATCGGATGATGCATCGGAGGAGGAACCAGATATCTGTATGCCATCGGCGACGGATAATAAACCGCCTTTGGATGTGGAACCGGACTCATAACGATCGGTGGACCACTAAAAGAACAACAAAGAAAAACCTTATTAAGTTCAAGTACCCAGAGATTATATAGTTGTTAAGTTATACTATCACTTAAACACACTTGACAGGTGGATAACTGCACTCTGCATGTATGCGTCACAATTCATTATGCACAATTCCACAAAAAGAGATTCAAAATTCTCTGAAATCTCTTACGGAACTAGACATTAGTAAACTCTACTATTCTACTAATCACTTACATACTCTCCCCCAATATCCTCTTTTGTAAAATCCTTAAATAAAGAATATATTCCACTTACATGCAAGAACTCGTTACTCTAATGGGCATGGCATTCACTGACTCCACTGACATTAAATGAGTTTCCACGACGTTAAACTTAATTAACCAGGTATTCCTTCACGTTGAAAAGTATATATCTCCAAATAAACGAACTCCTCAATTGTCTATAATTTCACCGTGTCTGAGATTTTCACACAACCACAAAAGTCTGAATAGACTACAAGTAAAAGTGTGGTTGACTAATGAGATAATCTCTGAAGAATAAAGTGTACATATATAGTGTGTGAGTGTGGTTAGCTGTGAGCTTATCTTGGAAGGGACTACTTGTGTTGAGTGAGCAACTTTTGTGCTGGAGGAGATGATTATTAGTAAAACATAAAGGCGGCGACGGTGGTGGTGTTAATGTTGGTTGTCGGAGAAAGGGTAATTAATAATTACTTTGTGATAAGAGGAACAAAGAAAGACAATTTGCATCGCACATTAGCTTCTCGCCAGATCAACACACACAATGCCACCAGTCTCATATCGCTTATAAAACTCTCTTTAACGAGCGTCGATTTTTTCTTGCACTTCGTGAACTTTTGCTGCACTATCTCACATCTAACAAAAATGTACTTTAAGTGTGTGTAAATAGGGAGTACAACACTGTAAGTATGACGTGGGTAATAATAATATTTAAGACGATAATACGATATAATAAAATTATTATGCACTTTTGGGTTATATAATAGAGTTTAGTCTCAAGAACTTTGCTAACTATTTGTGTTTTTCAGCGGGTATAGGACGTACTTAGGAGAGGAACTGTTTAACCGCGCGTTCTTATTATTATTATTAGTAGTTTCAGTCAGTTGGTGTGTACTGCACACTCGATTTCACATTTCAAACGCATAGAAAGTTCAGAAGAAACGGTGGGGGTGGATGTAACATGAGATTGTGCATATTAATATTATTGTACACAGGACATTCAATTAATTGATACGAATGATCTGGATTTCGGAGAATAAGAAGATTTTCCTCACGGGATGACGATTGAGGTGAAGTAGCAGCAGCGCGTGGATAAACAGATGACAGCGCACAGGTTTTGTTTCTGTTTCTACTGTTGTTGATGGTAATCGCGTTAAGTTTGCGTTTACACGTAGTAAGCGATGACGAAGAAGACAGTTTTAGTTTTTCCGTATGCAATTCTTCATCTGAATCACAACGGCACATTATTCTTTTTAACACCGTTACTTGATCTACCTCTCAGCCGCGCAGAGATGCTGCTGATGAATGGACTCAATTGTCAAGTCGAGTGACACAACAAGAAGTTTGTGGTGTAATAATAACCAATGAAGACTTTACAGTGGGACTTACACCAAAAGGGATTTTTACCGCAAAAAGATCAACAAGTCAATAAGTCCACCTGTTGCCGTCTTGTCTTCGGCGATGATGTGTAGTAGGTTGATCGGTTGATGTAAACACAAGACACTTGATCACTTAACGAGTCTGGAGGACACTTAACACTGAAGTAATATACTGACTGTGTGTAGTGATGGGTTAATAATAATCGTATGACATTAAAATGTTCGTCTGCAGAGATTTTGTGTGAGGTATGGGTGACGTTTCCAGAGGAACCTCTGTTGGTCCTGACAGGAGAAACTCTTCTGTTATAGGTATACACGTGGATTAAGGTATTAAACTGTTGCACACTGTGGGTATTTATATATTCTTGTGTCTGGATATTTAATATAGTGTTGGTGGTGGAGTAAATAGAACAAAGATGAGCGGTAGTGACTCTGCGTGCTTCCAACTCCAACGAGGAAAGATTACTGTGCGATGACAAACTGAAGGGATGGAGTGTAGTAGTAAAAAGGGTTGCTGAGTTGAGTGTGGGTGCTGCAAAGTGGTGTGCTCCTCAATTCCTCACCACCATCACCACCACATATACTCCAAGAACCAACGTGGTATATTCAAAAACTGCGTATAGATATTTTATACTCCTTGCTGCTAACCTAACCTAACCGTGAAGATGAAGTAAGTTAAGTGTGATGTTGAGTCAAATGAGTTTTGTTCGTGTTTTAACAGAATGATTCTTCTGACGAGGGATGATGACGATGAGTGTGTGTATTACCAGTTAAGACTGAAATGCATATGGAGGATTTATTATTGAGAATGGAAGAGGGATTGACTAATAAACCTTCCTGGAAAGTAGTGGAGAGAGAGACAGACTCTTGTATCTCTTAAAAGTTAACCAACTAGTCTTTTAGAGGGAAGGAGGTTAAAATGCTTGTGTTCATATGGTGTGAAGTCTGGAAATTATACAATACGGACTATAAGGCATTTAAGAGGTTAGGAATGAATTCTAGGAAAGATGTTAGGGTTTCTTGTTGCCGGAGTCATTAGAGGTGTAACGTGAAATGCATTAGTGAAATGGTTAATGGAGATGATGTAAAGGGTACACCGGATTTCACCAGGATGTGTGTGTGGATATGAAGTGTTAAGGGTTACTGAGCTTTATTACTGTGGAGGTTTTGAAGAATGTTAAACTGGAGAGATTAGCATAAACGAGGGAAAAATTGAGACGACGTGCACTCCGTTCGCCACATGGCTTTTAAGCATATGGCTGGCTGGTATATAAACTTGATTAAGCGATTCTGGTGGTGGTGGTGGTGATGATTCATTCCTTGAATCATGACCAATATATGCAGCAAACTAGCCCACGTCTTGCTCGATTCCTTGTATTTAATGTCTGACGTGGACAAGTACAGTGCGAGTAAAGCCAATTAGTTATTATTTCATGATTATGCAAAAGTGTATTATTGGTATATGGATGGGGATTCCATTATTGACTGTGAGGAACTTTTTGTGAGTTTGTAATGACTCACGCTAGTGTATACGATGCATTTTGTGTTATTCCCAAGTATTGCGTTCTATTCAGCTACTGCTGAAGAATAAACGTGATTATTTTGAGGCATAAATATTTAAGAATTCGTGCTGTTTTTTAGTGTTTTGAAATTTAGTGAATACATGTTTACTACTCCTCGTGCTTATTAAATGGTCGCTTCTTTGCTTAGTATTTTTTACATGCGATTATTCCATAGTGCATTCTGCACTGCACACACTACATAGGCTTTCCAAGAAAATCTCAGGATACAAGTGTCCACCTATTAATGAATTGAGCTTTGGTTCCACTGATTAACGCGGTGGCTGAGAAGGTATCCCGTGCTTCGGATACATTTCATCTTCATGTATGCAACCGTATAAAACGAAGAACAATGATATGTCCACTGAAAAAAACCCATCTTATTTACGCAATTATTTCCAGGAAAAAATGAATTAAAATGAAAAAGACACGCAACATGTTAAAATATTAAACATTGCTTGAGTAACAATATTATGTAGTGCAATATTAAAAACCCTGAGTTGGATTTTCGTGTCTGCAAAAGACTAAGGCCATAGCTTAATTTAAGTTGAAAAGTATTAGGGTTAACAGTGGAATGATTGAGACAAGACCTTTTCTGTAAACTGGAAAACACAAGGATGGCATTCACGTCCTTGTCCGTGACACGTAACAAAATTAATATCATGTACTACGTAACATTATTAACCACTAAGAGAGTTCTTCCAGCTGTTGAGCGTCAGAAACGAGTTACGTAATTTATACCCCAGTTCCAGACAAACATGCGTTGTACTTGTGCTCTCCTGAGGAGACCGATGGGAGCTTGGAGTACAAAAGATAATTGTGCTCTACATTAACTGAGATTTAATGGAATTTCTCATGGAAAGTCGGTCACCACCACATCGTGTGTGTGTGTAGAGATACTATGTATGGCAGGTTATTACGTACAGAGAAATTATTTTCTGGTGTTTGTACCGAAAAGATAATGCATGGTGATACCCACAGAACCTACATTTTATTCACAGGGTCTTGCTTTCCGCATTCGTGAGCTACACTTGCTTTGTGTAACCAATTCACATGAAGCTATAAAAAGTTACTTGGTAATTTTTCTAGGAGGATAAATCTCTGAAAATATGGACTCATTAATATTTATAGCCGCTTAAATAAAGGATATGCTGGTGATACTGGTGAAGCAGGCAGAAAGTGTAATTGCATGCTGTATGTTGTTGGACTTCTTATGTGTGTTTTGCTCAATGTATTACGAAATAAAGGATTGTATCATTGTATGTACTTTGCGTGACCTTCATGGCAGATATTATTTGATTACATATCATACCGCTTTTGGTAGATACTTGAGAGTATCGAAAGTGATGAAGAGGATGAAACATGTGAAGAAGTTGGCATGAATACATAGACTAACCATGAACCGAGACGTACTGGAAGGTCAACTTAAAAGGTAACTTTAAACAGTGCACTTACATTAAACAGGCTGGATAGTCAACTGGAAACTTTGGTGTATTTTGATGATATCCTGGAATCAGTGGTCCATTCAACGTCATCCAGCCACAATGTTGTGTCATAATTACAGCGTGTTTCCGATTTCCGACTCGGACCCACTGGATTATTTATCTCACTTTTAACTTTTTCTTGACTAGATGTAGAATACAAAAGCTTGGAATTGGGGCGTCTTGGAACTGTTATCTCACTTGCACCGAATTGTTTGCTTTCTTAATCCAAAACAGCTATTGTTATGTGCTATCAGAGTGAATAAAGTTAAAATTGGGATACTTGTTAAAGTGAATATATAAAAGTCTGAGGTCTCATTATAAGAATACACGTATATCACATGCCACTGCTGACTCAGGCTATCAGCTTGCTGCAAGACGGTTTCTTGATAAAAATATTGAGCTTCTTACATGTAGATTAATGCAGATTGACACCATCATTTCATTTGTTTAAGTTGATAACGTTGAATGAGTAGTCAACTGCAAAAACATTAGAGGCTTAACATATAGAATGTAAATAATTTTGTTTGTAGTATGTAAAGTACAGAGAAAACTGTTCATCTTCGAGTGAGTTTGGAGTTTTCTGTCTCACGAACTTTGGCGTAGGATCACTTATGATCACTCAAAGCCACAGAATTATACAATTACGCACAGAATTTGTATTGCATGGACTTACAGTTTACTAGTGGTCAATGATTGTCAAACACTGGATCATAGTAAATATTAGCTTTATGTTCCGTCTAGCTGGAAGAATGACAGGTCAGATAGTATTCGTGATTTGGTGCAAGCGAAGTATATTAGCTTAAAGTATACTAGGCGTCATTTACACAACAACTTTACTCGAATTTATCAATAGTTGACTGCCTCCATCAATTCATAATAGGTTGTTAATGTAATAAGAGGGATTCGGATGCCAAGAAATGTGTGGTATCCAATAGCCAATTGGTAATTGTCAGAATCACATGTAAATATTATACTCATGGTACAATTAGTCATTGTTAGTTTTCACATCAATTGATTTGCCCAGCCAGTGAACTCACATGTCGCACTGTGAACTGTAGGATGACTTCCTACCACTTCACAATCAGTCGTAACAGTTTGATTACTTACACTGTGTGGTTTAAGAGTGCCCAATGTGATAATGAGACCAATACAGGTTGTTACCATAATATTCTACATGCACATAATATGAGCTCCAGAAAGACAGACCATTATTACGAAACACACACAACTTAACTCTAGTTAAGCTCTGTGTACTCCTAATGATATTATAAACTATTGATTTTTAAGTATCACTGACTTCATAATCAGTCAGTATGAAGTCCATATGGTTGGGTAATTTAACAGGGTTTCATGTTAGTCTATTTAGTAGTATCATGATAACATGTTCAAAGTTTTAAAACCCAATCAATGCGTACTTATAGTACTTTGTGTATTTTTATAATTTTTAATGTCTGCGTAGTTTCGTGACTTACAGTAAAAAAATGATTGATCTAAGTCGTAAAATATGGTGTGTATTCATGAATAGAAACTAAAACACGAGATGAGTTGAATGCAGAGCGCATTAAATTACTCCAAAGACGATTGAAAATAGGTTGCTCAATGTAACTCACTC
>JAQGAB010002701.1:0-11340 GCA_034696565.1 Isotomurus graminis
AATGATGAATATGCATCGACACACGTGTAAAGTGTGGAGGGTTTCTAGTATTTGTGATTATGCACATTCATGCAACGATTCGTTTAACGTCATTCTGACAGTGTGGGTTACTTTTGTGATGGAAAACCGGATCTACTTTTGTGCGAAAGGTTACAGAAGGGCAGACAACGTTCATTACAAAAGAATGATTCACGCGAAATAAACCAAAATCAGTTTGTGCAACTCCCTCACACGAATGAGTGTTGCTAATAATGATTTATGGATTAGTCTGTATTGCGCGATGGGCTTAATTGTGTATTAACATGCCAATTAAGAATTATCACAAGTGTAGTAAAGTCGTGTGTTGCGAAAGACTTGATAAAAAGGATTATTGTCTAAGATTTTTAGAGATGACGAAGAGAGGCGATGCCAATTTACTCCGCACTATTTCCTTCCTTTTAATGTTTTAACAATAGGAACATTTACTTCCTTTAACAGGTAGTGCATAGGAAGATACCTGAGTAAGTCTGTGTTAGAGTTTAGGGTGTGACAGACAAAGTAAGAGTAACACTTGGTCATTTAACGTGCTAATTACCCTTTTCCTTTTCTCTTGTAATGACTACAGAAAGGGTGGCTGGTACTAAAATGCCCCTCTGAGGATCGTTAATAAAGCTGGACTAAAAATAACGAGTCGTTAGGAATATTTAAATCTAGTGCAGCGCATCCATGAATATATTTGAAACGGAATAGTTAATGCATTTCTTTGTTTGCTCGTGCCACTTAAACTGTATTAAATTTATTGGATGGTGAACTCTAGAAGATTTATTAATATTTCGGTAAGAATAACACAACCGTAGGGGAATCTTATTTGTGTTGTTCATTTAGTTGATTTATATTTGTTCTTGTTGTATACTGACCCACAAAGTTCGGTATGAGTTTGTCATCCAGGTATGAAGTTGCAGAACAAGTAGAAGTACATCTACACGAAGAAATGGCTTGAGGGTTGAAGAAACGAACCCTACAGTTCGTGCATGACTTGTCTGTTACTCAATAAAAGTTGTTATGAATGGACCAAAGCAAAGCGTAAAGAGTTGTGCCATTAAAGCTGCAGCAGCATCCCTTGGGCTTTTACCTGCATGCGCTTTAATAAATTCCCGTTAAGCCTCGGTAAGTCAGAAATTGAACAACTCTGCACGGTGCAGTTATTACTCGTTCATTGGTTCGTGTCCTCCTTTCCCAATTATCGCCCTTTCCTCTCTCGTCCTGTGCAATACTTTGACTTAAAGTCATCTATTATCGTTTTATATACGTTAAGGTTCAACCCTGTGGCTCGTTAGTCTGCTGTCTTAAGCATCTCTCTGTGTATGAAGAGGATGTTGGATTGTTAGATTAATAATGCTGCTCCAGATTCGCCTTCTAAGGAAATTCAGATTACAGACTGTCTTCTTTATGCAATGGGTTACAAAGAAATGGTCTACTTTTTGTTACGTGATGTAAGCTGATACCTTACTTAAGTTATTACTTGTACAACAATAGAGAGAGACGGAGTAATTTCCGCAATAATGAAACAGGCTGACCTAAACGCATAACAATGTGTGTGAGATGGAACAAAGACTTAAATAGGACAAAGGAAGGAAGAAGGAGATGAACCACATGGCAAACACATTAAATAACGGGACACGTTTAGCACAATTAAAATTTTAGCAGATGGTAAAGTGAGAAACAGCCTTTCTTCTTTAATGGAAGTCTTTTCTTATTTATTTTCTTAGCCATATGGCTTTAAGAATGATGCATTTTGTACAGAATTATTTAAAATCCCTTTAGAATTTAGACAGAAGGAAAAACAGTCCAAGGTGAGTCTTTGTTTGGTCTAATGAAATGAAACAAATTGAGTTTTGTGTGACAAAAACCAAAACGGATTTAGCATGAAGCTTTAGTTGGGAGTGTTGGGAGTTCTTTGTGTGTGCCAAATGATGTTCAAGTGTAATCAAGGTCGTTATTAGGCAAATTTAATGTCCAAATCTCCTTTTGACGTAATCTATTGCTACAGCTACTCACATAAAGTTATTAGTATTGCGTGTGAATGATTGTTAAGAATGGATTCAACACTGATTCAGTACGTATGAACGCATATGCATTCTGGGAGTCTTTTTAGCTAACAAGGAAGTTTAAGAGGAACCTGAACTCTAACAAGTTTTTTGTAAAGTCTCACGTAATCCGTACAAAGTTACGAGAGTCTCTCTGGTGTAAAGTACCGGCTGAAAGTAGCAATGACTTTGCTATCCTTGTGTATCTCTCTCGTCTTCTGTGGTTTTGTTTCCCACACCACCACAACCAACCATGACAATATTTTTCAAGACTTTAACATTACTTAATCTTTCTCTCATTGGAGAAGTCTGAAGGGATGGACGAGATGCATGAGTTGGAGACTTGGAGATGATGATAATGACTTTAGTTTGGGATGACAATGCAAAGCTGCTATCGATTACAAACTGTGTGACTGTGTTTTGCCAGTCAGCGATGTCTCCTTAGTTAAAGGCATAGTGACTAGTGACTGAGTAATAAAAGAACTATTAATCTCTGAGGTTCCAGGAGTTGACATACACACGGACGGAGGGTAAAAAAGTCTCTCCCTACCTGTCGACGATATGTACACCTCTCCTTATTTGATACACACGTGATTTAGTCTGTAGAGTGGCCTTCAGTAGGAGGAGGCATGACTTTTCATCAATGGGTATTTACTCAAGAGAAATTTATTTTTACACAAGAACAAGACATTCAAAGACTTCTTTAAGATTAAGAATCTTCTTCTTCGTCTTGTAGAGGAACGACAAATAAAGGTGTGTGTTTTTATCCTCTACACGATTAAATAATGCAGACACACAGGCCTTTTTATTCATTGTACATTTGAGATTCACGACTCTGCATGAAAAATAACGTTAAATAATGAATGGTTTAAGTGCTGAGAGAGTGTCTATAGCTAGTTTATTGGTTGAGAAGCTTCTGATTTAAGAAACCACCACCACCACTGCATCCGTAATCCATAATCCTAAGAGATGAAGTCATAGATGAATAAAAAACACAGGAGAGTTTAATCAAAGAGTACGGACAAGTGGGGATAAGTATAAGAGAAGGGAATATTAAATAGAAATACGTATTTGTCCTTTTAGGTGGATATTAGGGGGAATGGAGTATTATATACATTAAGATTTATAGTCGGTGGTAGTTTTATTAGCCTGGGAATACTGGGAGAGAGGGCTGGAAGGTTTGTATATGTTGTAGTGGTAGTTTAGTGGGTCGATATTCGTCAAGTTTATCGAAAATCGAAGACTCCGTATAGAGCCACTCCCTACGTGAATATTTCTCTGTAGACTCATGTTTAACAAATGAACGTTCGTGTCAAGGGAAATATAGGTAACTCAGGTGGTTATAGGCAATTGCATATGAAGCCTGGATTTGTATAAGGCCTTTACACAAGTCACGCAACTCTTGCATTGATTAATTCTGGTTGCAGGTAGGTTGTAACTTGGGAGTTGTGTGAGTAACTGCAGATTTGTAAAAATAAAAACAGGTAGGAGTGGGAGAGGGTTTAGTAAATCTGTGATGAATGTGTAAGGGATTCTTGGTTTTATTGTTGGTTCCAGAGAATGGTTGAGATTGTAAGATGTGTAGAAGAGTAAAGAAGAAGCTAAGATGTCAGTTGGTTCCGCTTAAAGAGTCCAAGAAAAGTGGATCGACATTCGAGATGTTCTTTTGCTTGTGATCGTGGACCATGAAAGTTCTTTGAACTCCCGTAAGAAGAACTCGAAGAACTCTACCTACCACCAATTAATGAATTCATCTTCTTTACCTCAACGTACTACAAGGCTTGAAATCGAATGCTCCTGTGAATCATCTGCTTTTAATGTTAAATGTTCCTTTAAGTTTCCTGTTAAATTCTGTGTAAAGAGAAGTCTGTAGCTACCAAGACCAATTCTAGGAACGATTTAAATGATTAGTTCTATTCTTAGGATTCTCAAGACGTTTACTTGAAGGAAAGCTTTATCAATTAATTCCCGGGAACCTCTTCTGGTTAAGTTTATTCACCGATATATTCTTAAGGAAATCAATGAGTCATAAGGCAAGAATCTTTTAACTGAAACCATTTATTATTTCCTTTCCCTGAGTGTCTGTGGTGTCTTTACTTGGTCTTGTACTCACTCCATTTGTGTGGGAATGAAAGGAGCTTATCAGATTCAATCCGTGTGTTGTTCATCAATTCTTTTCTACGTAGTTCCCGTGTAAATCAAACTCACGGTTCAGCAAGCCTATGCAAATGCTTTAACACAACGAAGAACCACAAAAGTGGCAGGAGCAAAGGCACAAATACAGTTGGATGGGGAAAAAATGGGCTAACGGTACTGATCACTGCTGCTGCTGCAGACCTTTAAGCTTGAATCACTGTGTAAAGAAAGACTCACCTATAAAGCACAGACACAGAGATGCATGGGATTCAATCCAATCCGATATTTGATCCAGAATAATTGTAGGAAACACCTGAGAACACGCAACACTGGATAAGGCACCACTCACTTAATATCCACACATTCCTCAGTAACTAAGGGTCCACTCTTGAGTAGTTTAAGCTACTTGCTAGACCCATAAAGAACAGAGGAAACCTTTAATATTGCCTGCCTGTCTGCATGTCTCCTGTACTCAGCTCAGGCCGAGTGTTCACTCACGACTGAATATACTCACCTGAAATGTCCAATTAAGCCTCCCCTGCCTTTACACACTCCTTACCTGGCTCTGTGCTACTTCTACATCCTTTCCTTATTCACTGTACTCTCCTTTGTTCAGGAGCTTTGTGTCTCCATCTGCTTCGAATGTGTCTCTCTTCCCTCTCCAATATAAAGTTAGTTCATCCTTAACATCTTGTGTTGTATTCATCTCTACACAGTTATCTGCTTGAAGATTTGATAATGAATTTAGGTGCTTTGTATGCAAGAAGGTTAATGTTAAGATAAGCCGATTATTAATGTGCCAGGATTGGAATGCATTTTTAACTTGTTTGATTGTATGCGTGCAGTTTTATAGTTCTTCTACAGGAATTACTAATCTGCATTTAGTTTAAATGGGAATAACAGATTTATATTGTTTTAAGCGTGGAATGATGTGTTTTAAGTGATGAGTTAAAATGTGTGTGTGGCAATGATGAGGTGGAATGGATCTCAGGTGTGGAAGGGAAATGAGGAGACCATGAACTCTAATGTGATTAGAATCTGGGATGATTAATGAACTGTGAGAGTGGGAAAAAGTCTTCCGGCTTTTTGGAAGAATGGGACAGATGAGAGCGTTAAGTGTGAGGTGACTGTGTGTAGGATTTATTCCTGAATGAAGGTGGCCTTGGTAGTTTGTGTACTACTTAATCTTAGAGATGTGTATGCAGAGAGACTGCTGCAGAAGGTGTCGATAAGATTAACGAACAGTCGTCTGAACAAACACGAGCAGTCTTTTTGCTCAATCGGCCTTAAGTGGAATTCAGATGAAAAGAGTTTGGAGGAAGTAAGTTGCTCTCCATCCATCAACATCTTTACTATTCGTTCTTTCAGCTTCCTTATTTCCGTGATTAACCAAATTAAGGGTAGAAGTATTGGGTTGTTGGATGTGTAGTCACATTCCTAATGACTTAATCAATAGTTCTTGCTCAGTCAAGTGGATACACACTAATTCATTTATAGTCCATAGCTGGTTAGGTATGCAGATTGCAGTGTCACAATATCAATAAAATAATAGTTTTAAATAAGCAGAGATGACTTGTAGGTGGGAACAAGTGACCCTGAGGTTTATTAATGATTAAACAGATGACAAATCAAATAATTCTTTAAGTAAAGAAGACTAAGAAGGCCCTGAGTGACAACGTTTAATTATTCTTTAAAATTGTAATTCGGTTGCACCAATGAACATTAAGCTTGATTTGTTTAAACACTTTTAATTTTAAATGCTTATGAATGAACGCATGAAATCAATAAAGTTCTTTCCCGTTGGAGACGTGGGATCTGCCATATTCTGAACCAAAGTGAAATGGTCATCTGAAGGAGATTCCCAAATGACTGTCTGTGGAAAGGTTTCCTTTAAGAAGGTAAAGTAGCTTTGACCTTGTCGATGGAATTCTGGGGAATCGTATTTGCCAACTGTAAGGAGTATTTTAAAGGTTGAAGCTTTCTGGACAAAGTTGGGGTGGAGTTTGCAAATCCTGAGAGGTGACGATGCCTCCGCATCCGGTCTAGTGAGCAGAGAAATGGTTTAAACCATTATTACAAGACACAAATTCATTGAATGATTACTAACTGGGTAAGATTTAATGCAGTGTTGACATAGGTGGGAATTAAAGGTCTCAAATCGTATATTCCGGAAACAAGAAGTAACCCATCAATCTGTTTGGACATCTGAAAGATCTCTTGTCCTGTGTGAAGAAGCATAGCCGATAGCTGAGCTCCTGCAGAATGTCCTGCAAGTATTTAATAAGTTATTCATTTGCATTTTGATCAATCAGTGATATTAATTCTTAGAATTCAGTGCAGTACCTCCACAAACAATTCTTGACCTCGGAAATCTGTTTATAATATTCTGAAGTGAATCCATTGTTTCCTGTTGGATTTCTTTTAGAGTTGCTGTTCAAAATATTTGGATTTCAGACTTCCACATGTAGCAGATTGTAAATGATAGTAAATTCTAATTCTAATTCTAACCATTTGGTGCGAGAGTGTACGCCACAGCAATTGTGCGTATGCCGTGGGGATGAAGGACATTCGCATGGAGTCCAGAAATGTCTTTGCTTCCCTCTGGAATAGAAGAAGGGGTATTAATTAGTAAGGATGAGTAGTATGAACAATTGTAATAGCTTACCTTGCCAGTATCCACCGTGTAACCACACAAAGGTTAGCGAATTTTCGGGTAAATCTGTGCCATAAATGTCATACTGCTGACTTGGTTTATTTCCATACGGAATGTTTAATTCATTAGGGATCTCTGATCGGGCTGCTTTTGTGTCTGAAATCAATAGGAATGAAATATTATTAACTTCTTTATACATAAAACTATCACACCTTACATTTTTGCGAGACTTGAACATATTCGTTAATCACTTGGTCAGCAGTTTTATTTGGATTCCAACGACTCGGTGACATTTCCTTCTCCAACGTCTGTGAAATTCGGATGGAAATACATTAAAATAAGCTCAATTGAAGTACTTGGACTTCTTACTTCCAGTGACCATGTTTCCCAGTCTTCCATTTGTTCTTATGTTCGATGTTGCAAGTATATTTTCTTATTGAGATTTTACACGCCTTTAAATGAATTGAAAGTTTGATTACACACTTTAGTTTATTGTTAGTTTATATCAATCAAACCTGTACAACTCTTTTAGTTAGAAATATTGAACACTGAGGTTACGTGTGACTGAAACATTTATACTTCTCGTTAGTTAGAGCGATCAGATGGTACTGAGAACTTGTCCACAGAGCAGCTTTTCCAGTCTGTAGCTTGTATTCTGTTCCCAGACAAACTCAAACTATATAGTTATGTAATATATCAAAGTAGTATGAGGTATGATAACTTATAACTCAATCACTCAAATTGAAGCCATATTAGTGTAATATATTTACTTCCCTATACGCAGACATGAGACGTCTTATGAGTTCAAATGAGCTTTATACAACTTAAATCTGAATGAAACTAAGAAGTTCATAATTACTGAGTTCATTATTAGCCCAGTCAATTTGGGCTTATAGGATCACCTGTGGCGTCTTGCCATCCGTAGCCAACTTTTGGATTAAATATCTCCTACACTTTTCATTGGATCAAGCGAAGATTTGGCACACTACTAGCAAAAGCGATTGAGTTTGGTGACTGTCACATGCTTAACTTGTTAACTTACGCATACTGAGTGCTTAAGTGTCAAAGAAATTGTCAAAAACCTTGACTATCAAAGTGTCCAAATATAAACTACTTAATATAAAAACATCTCAGCAGTCTATTAAATTAATGTGCATTCTTCTTAATGTATTAATCGTCTTCTAGTGTACCAATGATAGTAAGAATTTTAACAAATATGCTGCAAAACGAGGTTTTTGAATATTCCAACCACTTATAAAGACAAAATATTCCTCACAACTTCTTTGTGTTTATTTCTTGGTATACTTGATAATGAAATCCAAGTCAAACAATGTTTTTTGAAAACATGGGGATTGCCAATACTTGACCGCAGCTGTTCCGGTTTCATCCGTTAAAGTGACTGTCGGCTCGTTCTTGAACACAGCCGATAACTGTATGCCATTGGTTAATATGATTTTAATATCCTTATAGAATTAAGTCCATAGTTTTTAGTCATAATATTTAATTGCCTGGTCAAAAAGGAAGTCAATGCTTCTTCCGTTTTCTTGGCATGCGTACTTCTCGACTACATCGCAGAATCTTTGAATGAAATAAGTTCCTTTAGCCTTACTCCTCCATGCCACATTGCCTGCGGTTTGAACATAACAGATACATTCATTGTAGAATAAAATACAAAAGAGAACTAATCCATCCTACTTAATAAATGCATTATTGGTTTCTAGTACCCGGATAGGTTGCATGAGCAACCAAAATATCTTTCCAGCTTGATTTATCTCCATCCTAGAGACAAATAAAGTGATAAGCTATGCTCAAATTATTACAAGTTTTAAATTGTAGACATAAACTGCACCTGTTCATCTCCCATTGGAAGTTTACGGATGTACCGAGCACTCCAAGTCTTCCAAGATTCGTCATTCATTTCCTCTCCGTCTGATTCATCTTCAGACAAGGACGAACTTTCGTATTCACCAGAATCCTTGTCTACTCCCGTATCGTCGTCTTCCCCTCTGAGCACCGCATAATTTCAAAGAATTGTAGTATTAAAATAGCAAATATTAAGGGTCAATTAAAGAACTGCACCTGCACATGTTTATGAGGAATATCTTCGGAGCATTTACTTTTGTGAAACGAGCAATTGCTTTATGAATTGAAAGATACTCGGTCATTCGGGTAAACCGGTTTTTACTTTCTGTCCTCAGCTTATCATTTGAGTTTCCGTGACCCATAATTGCAACAAGAACTCCTCCAACTGCCTCCCTTCGTCTTTCCATGTACTCTACTGCTTCACTTAATTCATCCAATTCGTTGAGTATGTCCTATACGATATACATTGTACATTTGTTGCTGAATATTGAAAGAACAAATGAAATGCATCACACCTTTTTTCCGTAGCCATTACAAGAACGAACGTCAAAATCACAGCAATTCAGAACATCTTCCAATCTCCGGCCATCTTTTTCTGCTCCTGGACGCTTCTTTTTCAAGTTAATTATTAAAGCCAGGCGTTTTCCGGGTGGATATTTCTTCTGTGAACGGGAAAATTAGGAATGTTGGTGATTAATGTATTGAAATGTCTTTAAGCCTTTCGAACAGACGTCATAAAATATTAGAAAAGCTAACTTTAGCATCCACTTCATCTTCATCATTGTTTGATCCACCATCTTTCACCTCAACTTTTGAAGTTGAAGGTTTAGAAGACTCTTCTGTGGTTGATACAGTCGCATCGGCTTGAATTGCTTCAACTTCTTCGACCTCAAGAACAATTCGTGCAGTAAAGTTGGTTTTGTACTTTCCTTCCAATTTATCTGAATATTTTCAAAATACAGTGGTTAAAGTTGCCCTAATTACACCAACAGTTTGTTACTTACCTGAGCCAGACTTGCATTCAAAATCTAATAGACAATCAGACAACTTCTTTACAGTTGCATTGTCTCCATTGGAAGTAATAAAGTCTTCAAGCATACGTCTCAGAACGTTTCTAATATTTTCTGTTGTATTGCTTAAGCTCTTAAGCAAAAGCACCAGTTCATGTCTCTTGACTCCCAGTGCTCGTCCTAACCCCTCCAGGTTGCCCAATATTTTTGGTTCCTCTAATAGAATTTTAAGGATATCGTCTAACAATGCGTTCCCCATGACAAATACGATGTTCAGAAATACAAATGTATCTGTACAGTACTTTTTTGGTCTGCAGTGGAGTAGCAATTGAATGGTGTGGAATGATTCAAATTTGATATTGATGTGAAGTGATTCGTTATCAAATAAAAAGTTTTGGTGTTTGATTAAAGGATTTTGATACGACAAATTCCAGTAATTCTCGATGAGCTCATACAGCTCCATGAGATGATTTAACCACAACCTTGACGTATTTTCCTCCTACACCACACAAATTGTGACATTTCATTACGGTGCCCATAACATTCCACTTCAAAATAAACTTTTTTAACATTATGGATCATTTCACTACTACGTAACACAAGGAAATTCGTATAAAATATTCCCCAAAGGACTACAACTGTGAAACAGAAGATTGTCTGGAGCAATTAAGTCCACATTAGAAGTGACACACTTGCTTCTCTGTATCTAGTGTATCATTTAGAATTTTCTTTGACAAATTTTAATGATTTATACCTTATATACCTGCTACACTGTCTATTTCCTTATTATGAAACGAAGTATCAGTTTTATTGTCTGATTAATGTAATAAAGATATAAAAAATCGAATGAAGCTTATGTATGTTTCAACTACTTCATTCACACGATCACTTGGTCACTCATTTAGATGAGAGTTTAACTTGGACATTGAAACGGTATTCATTTATATGTACATTCCAATATTGTAATACTGGACGGTTTCCTTCTATGCAGTCTCAAAATAAATATATAGATACTGTACATCACATTAAAAGTGAATATTACCCTTGGTGTTCATGTCTGCCTCTGCTCTAAGCGTCATCAATCACTGATAATCCTGTCTTCACATGCAATCTATGGAATCTACTTGGAACTCAGGGGATGAGTTTATTATCAGTTTTAGGCTTCTGATGGAAAGTAAGCTGAATATTCCCAACGGAATGAATCACTGGATAATGAAATGATTCATCTCAGTTGTCTCTTTGGGGTTGCATTCCTGAAATAAGCAACACTTGTTCCTCATACTTCGTTTTAAGTGTCAAGGTATTTTTTATATCTCTACAAAACTCATGCTTCTTATCTATATTTGATCCTCTGCTGGATATGCAACTGATTGTGAAACCAAATAAAAGTAAATAGCCCGATTGGTATTAATTATTCTTTGCTCATTTGTACTGTAGCTTTCAATCAAACCTGAGGAATATTGCTAGGCTTTTGGCTTGCAGAGTCGGCCTTATTTATTCACCAAACAACCAATACATTCATGCTAAACAATAAAGTGAACCTGAGAATGATACAGTCACACAAATGTTTTAATAAAGAATTGGAACATCATTGCGAGTTCTTAACTACTTC
>JAQGAB010002702.1:0-11340 GCA_034696565.1 Isotomurus graminis
ACGGGGCTTGACTCCTCTCCAAAACTTTCACAGTCGGTAGATATCATTATTTGGAGCAACTTTGGTCTTCGTATAAAAGGTCGAAATCGATGCAGCAGGGTGCTTAAGTGGGGGTTGAATGTGAAAAAAATTATGTTTCTATAGAATACACGATAATCAAAAGTCGAAATAGCCGTCCACATTAAGTGCTAGAGACACTTAATTTAGGAATAAAGGTTAAACTACCAGAAATTGCAAAATTGACTGGGCTATAAGAGGCTGCTTGGAGTAGGTTTTTAATTTTGGAAACAAGTCGTCTACGTTAATATGCCAGTTAATTTAAAGTTACAATTTTGTTGCAATTTAATACAATTAACTGCATTTTTATTACAATACGTGTTTGAAATAACTGGAGTTAATTTGACTTCATTGGTCTTTCTCTTTCCTCATGGTGTTTTCCTATGTGACATTTTGATAAGAGACATTTTGTCAATTATAATCATTTCCTCCGTATCCTGCAAAAATATTTATAATAAAAAATCTTGCATATTCAAATAAGTTGCAAAATAAAAAAGTGCCAAACCTTCGTCCCATTCACATTCTCCATCGTAACACCTATACCCCTGACAACAATTTGTATCGCAGGAGCCACACGATGATTCCGTTAAGATTATTAACGATGTAAAAACAATTAGAATTAGACAGACGAATATTGAAAGATTTAAGTTTGCCATTTGTAAAGCACCGATTATCTGGTTTATGAAAATTGTGAATAAGGATTACACTTGAAATGATCTCACTGCTGTTATGGAAAGATTAAAGTTCAAGTTGGAGGTTGTGGAAGGTAAATCCTGAATGAATACAATCAGCCAATCAGGCGGTTACAGCAGCTCTGTTGTGAAGTACAGAGTGTGTTCTTCAAATGTTTCACCCAGCTATCCTGAATGTTTCTTGTGTTGTAGTGCTTAATAAAAGTCCGAAACTCAATTACCTGTGAGCAATTGGTATTAGTTATTAATATAAAACAAGTAACAACTTGCATGTCAAATTACATGTTCTAAATTCCAAAATCTTACACATTTTTTGTAAAGTATTCTAGTTCACTCGGTATTCTACTCACGCTTAGCATGTAAAACAAGACTACCTTGAAGAGAACATGCTGTCTTGAATTTAGTTAGCTATACCCATCTCATATAAAAGGAATTGTGACTATTGATGAAGTTGCTTTGTCTTTGTGTAAAAACTGGTTTCACACATGCACATTTATTAAAAGGATTTATTCCATATTAAAGCCATTACACGGCTTGCCTAAAATTGCTTCTCCTAATATTTAATTGCTTCTTGCTTTAATTAACTGTTTATTATAAAACTATGGTTTTTTTACAATATTAAAGATACAAACTGCAAAATGAACACTTGAATTCATTACATTTCACTTATGTTTAGTCATGTTATTACATTGAGGATATTAATGTATTTGATAAGTAGGTAAGGAAAATTTTAATAAAATGCAGAAATGAAGAATGTGTTTTAGAGGAATCAAGAATTCTTAACTCATTTAGTATGAGGAAAACTAGTGTTTAAAACAACAGTAGCATAATTTTACATTTATATTGTACCATTAATTAGTGATCTTAATTTAAATTTATTCTACCTAGTGACCTAATTCTGAAAAGAATTGTTTACACAATTATGTATTATTGTCACTTAAATAAACACGCTATAACTATGACGGACTACACGATACATGGTAATGGGTATGAATGAAGAAAAGTAATGGAATAAACAAACTTTTTGAATCAAAATTAAGATACTATATAAAGTCAAAATACACTACTAAAGGGTGTGGCCTGAAAGTTCAACGACAATGGTGCTGCACTATTTTTATTTCTGAAATACTTACACTCCTCTGCTTGATCATGGATTTCTGTCTTCGTTGTCGCAACTAGAATCCTAATCACCGTGGGGACCACTGTGATTGACAGAGGGGGACATTGTGGGCAAGAATCTATCATGATTTATCAGTTCAACATATTTAATATTACTAACAATGGAACCATTTAAGACACCTAAAGCCAAACCCAACATTGTTTGGAAAAATGTGACCTTTGACCCATAGCTAAATAAACCTTGTCAGGGTTTCTCCCCTGGCTAGGTTTAAAGCGAAATAGTCACGATTAAGTCACCTCTGTTGAGGAAGAGGTGTGGTAGGTAGGTGGAGTGGAGAAGAAAAGTGAAAATTCTGTATCTCACCCAATGCATATTTCGTATCTCGCCCATTGCGATTTTCTCTCTCTCCTTATGGGGATTTACACAGGGAGCACGCGGAATTTAGCACTGAGCGAGATACGGAATTTTCACTTTACTTCTCCACTCCACCCACCTACCACTCCCCTACCTCAGCAGGGGTGACTTAATCGTGATTATCTCGTTTAAAACCCAGCAGGGGGAGAAACCCTGACAAGGTTTATTTAGCTATGGGTCAAAGGTCTCATTTTTCAAAAAAATGGTTAGTTTTGCCTTAAGCTTCTTAAGAGCTTGTATTGTAAGATTAGTCTATCTCTCTTTGTACTCGCTATACATTCCTCAATGTATCCCTCCAGTATTAATTATTGTGAAGCCAGCTCAACCTGAAATTGAGTTTCTTCCACGTCTCCAGAAGTATCTGACTTCACTCTTGTCCCGACGACCAGCCTAGGGGGATCTCTCCCTTACAACGTAGACGCTCTCCGACGGCACTTTCATCGTAGACGCTACTCCTCGACTTAGTCACACGTTCCCCACTCATCCCTTAATTGTTCAGTTAAAGTATAATACACTAGAGTAACCTATAAACTAAACCGTGTGCCGATCTCCTCATTCCTCCAAAGCATCTCAATACATGTGTGGAAGTTATCCTAACTTGCCCGCAGTATCATCCATAAGAGTAATTAATTCCACAAGAATTATTTAAGTTTTAAATAAATGTGTACCTGTTAGTTCACACAACACAGCACAAAAGCCTTTTAAACAACTGATAACTTAAACCTCAAAGGTTAAAGGTATTGTTAAATGTTGACTTGTTAAATTTAAACAGAAATCTTTAAGCTCATTAGTTGTGTAGGGTCCTTTCAATCCTGTGCTTGAATTCAATGACGGCAGGTCGTTTCCAGATGGTCGAAGTGACGAAACTTTGGTAAAAAATTGATTTGTAAATTCGCTTCTGTACCCGCAAAGACTAATTTCACCAGGTTGGGCAAGGATAAGAATGCATTCACTTGCTGCTTTTTCACGGTAGATTTTAAGGCTATGACGAATCGATAAACGTAAGGGACTTAAACAATTCATTTGTTCCTTAATTTGCTTAATGTGTATTCTATTAAGCTGATTCAAGTTTTTAGCAAATGAAGACGCCGTCAAACTTATAAAAGATTTGTAACGTATTAAGGGTAGATAGTTGTCATAAGACAAGTTACCATTATGTCTATTGCTCAACACCAAACCTATCAAAACTGGGTGCGTTCCATTAAAGCTAACTACAGGTCCGCCACTGTCGCCGTGAGAAACTTTCACTGCGTTTTGATCAGTAGCGTTAGTCACAGCACACATGGGAAAAAAAAGATCACGGTATTTTGGTTTAACTATCAAGTCACAAAAGCTGTACTTGTTGCTCACTTCCCGTTCAAATTCATTACAAATACACGTTTCTCGACTTGCCAGTTGCACTTGGACCGATTGAAGTTTGCAGGGATAATAACTCATACTTTCTTCATTCCAATCTTTCTTTGAATATGTAGGGTCGGTTTTATTCCAGGACCCAAAACCGCTGACAAAGGCTGGCATGCCTTCATAGAGCTCGTTGTCATCTGCAACAAAGTAGGAAACATACACGTTTAATTAGCTTCAAGACAGACTATGTAATAATAATATATCAAAAAATATGATAATTGATTACTTCCTTACCGATATCAATCCTTTGTATGTGACCCTTGGTAAAGTTAATTTTACTTTGTAATCTTACAATGGCAATATCATGGAGTGGGAAGTATGGATCATATCCTACATGAAATATCACTCTGTCGATTAAGTAATCTTGAGATTTCAATTCATTTGGGTCTTCCAAATCTGTGCAAACATTCGAGTCTCCCACTACGATTTTTGTGTTTGTGAGGTTTCTCATGGGACGGAACTTTGACCTATATTATTGTTAACAGAGCATTTAACACATTAACAGTGGATTATTATTGAATACTTGCCATCCATAAAAACAATGAGCTGCCGTGAGTATAAACTGCTCATGGATTATCACGCCGCCACATATGTGTGTTCCCTCGCTAGAATTCCGTTTAGAATCGTCGTGTGGTGACATGTCACGAATGCTTGCTTGCCAAGGAACGGTGGAAACTTTTGTATTATTTCCATTCTGGATAAGTGGAACCTTTCGCCTTCTGGAAATGATTTGTAGATTATTGATACAGTCGAAAAGTGTAATTAATATAAATAGCATACTTTCTTGATGTGCTGTCACCGAGAAGATCCGAAACAAAACTGATATGTCCTTTGATCTCTTCCTCGGCTTAATGAATTATTTATGTTTAAATGCGGACCTTCATGGATTAAAAGAATAAAGGCTTTACCTGGAAGGACCATTAATCTTGTAACTACGATGTGCCATTGGTATTGATAGCTGGACATAACAGCAAGGATTTCCAGATTTTCCAAAAGTGTATTAGCATTCATTGGCACCATAACTAGAATGATTAAGTTGTTATCACATATGTCTTTCTGAAAAGATTAAATGACCTTACATGAGTAATTTGTAAGGTCCCCACAACGCGGGGGAGGAGCCCATAAATTAAATCCTCTGAATAGAAACATATCTGCGTCACACCCACTCCGTTGTGAGTGGTGACCTGCGAGCAGTTGACCATCCATTGTAACGTTAATGAAGTCGATTCTGTTGGGAGCGTTGATGATTAACAAGGCGTATTTTAGTTAAGTTGTGATGGAGTTTGTTATTTGTACCTTAGAGAATCCACTAGCGGATTAACCTTTATTGTCACCAAACACACGGAATTCCCACTGACAAACTTTGTAGGATATCCTTCCGATTTGAAATGAATTACATCCTCCGTCGCTTCGGCTACACCACCGCAACTCAAAGTAATCTCACTAACCACAAAGTGACACAAAAGTGAAACTAATTGAACCACGAGAGCAAATTGATTCATCTTGTTCAACTGATCTAAGGAATACTTCTGAACACAACTTTGATGCTTCTGAAGACCTTACCAAGTGGACAACTCACTTCCTTACCTAATTTTTTCGTAGTTAAGGTTATGACAACTAGCTATGTTAAGAATTAATGGTAATCCAGGGAAGCACAAGAGCCTTCGCCAACTTCCTACAACACGTGAGAGTATTTCATGATTTTCCTCCATTCATCAACTGTGTGAAGCTCCACATATTTCTTACAGGAATGAATGAGCTACAGTACTCTTCTACTTTGGATTTTAGATTGTGTTTGCTTTTCAGCGTAAGCCCACATACAACAAACAAACGTATATTTTTGTAATCGTGTAAAACAAAGTTCTGGGACAGATTTTTGAGGTTTGTGATTAATCCCGGAAATATACTTTAAGTCTGAGTAAGAAATATCCACATCCAAACAACCTAGCTTAATTATACTAATTTATCAAGAATGGCATTTTACTTGTACACTTCTTACGACGACATCAGACGTTCTTAGTTGGATTTATTTAACGAATATTGTAAATAAGGTATCAAGCAGCATCAGGATTAAGTAATTTTTGACGACACTCATCCGCTTTATTTCTCTGTGCATTCATGTATTCCCGAATTTAAATGGCATTCTTTACATGAATATATTATCATATTAGAAATAACTTATTTGTATCTGTGTACTAAACTCTTGCAAGTATAGTTCACATTGATCTTCGTATATTTGTGCTACTAATAGTAAATCTTAGGCAATGAACCGGATGTGGTGTAAACAGTGTTTTCGGTAACATTGAACGACATGGGCCCACGCACATTTTTACCGTATAACCGCCTTAAGGTAGTGTCCAGAAACACAGACCAGACATCCTTACATGCATGCTTATGGTTAGAACCTCTCCGATGTTTGAAGGTAAAAGTGTAAGAATCCTTGGTCCGGGTTTCTAGACGGGACATGCATTGTTGGCTGATTTGTCTACCTGTATGTGTACCTCTCCTGCGGGTATACTCACGAGGATCGAAACAGAAGGAACCAACATAGGAAACTGATGAGGTCCTCAGTTGACGGAGCATTTCACTACCTTAAGGCAGTCACAGGTGAGAAAACTTTAAACATTTTGCTCAGCAGTCCGTGGGCCCATGTTATTAATTATATATTAATATAACCAGTAAAGTATAGTACGCAACAGACCATTTATAACTTCAACAATATGAAATATAAGCCTAACTTGATTGGTATGACTCATATAAAGTGTTTAAACAACAGATAAGTAAAAAATGAAACATTAAAATTATATCTGCATTTGAATGAACTTGAAATAAAGATTCAATCAATACCACTAAAAATAAGGGATTTCAAGGCAGATCACAGGGCAGATTATTCCACACGAGCGATACAGAATAGGAGAAAGCACGAACACCATAAGAGTTTCTACGTAGATTAGGAATATAAACATGTTGGATATTATATATTTGGCTTGATACTGTTAAGATATTTATCTCATTTAAAGGTTAAAACGATGCCTGATAATTTTATATTTTGTTAAGTATTAATTAATTAAAGCAATTTTTGAGTTTTTTGCGTACTGTGTCCTCAAAAATAGTCAGATATTTACAAAACAAGTCTAAAAGTAACCTGCCGCATCATCATATTACACCTGGAGCTTTTTTATTTATTCCTTAAGCCTAAATAACGATACTAATATTGTTTTCTGGTAAAATATTACCACATAGAATATTAATACATTAAGTTTTACGCAATTGTAGCAATTCCCGTATGGCACATGTTTGATGCATTTTGATAGTGGAAGAAAGACGACGGAATATTCTCACGTGTTCAGTTGAAGGAAACTGAGTTGTAGTCTCTTCTGCTTCCTTAAGCGTCGCAAACATATCCTACACGACCTTTAATACTTACAAGGATGTTATTTACATGAGGAAGTGAATCCTCAACAGCATTGATAAGGTGTAGGAAGGGCAGACAAATTGTTTAGTTAACAACCAGCACCAGCTTAGCAATGAAGCAGTTTGTGTTTCTACTCAATCTGTTTGTTCTCGCATTTCGGACAGCAGTTGGTGAGACAAGTTTAACTTGCGGGGACACATCAGACGGAACCGAAGATGTGATTCATTTTAAGTCTCCTGGCTATCCTAATGTGATGCTCAGTGGAAACTCGGATTGTAAAGTGACAATTAACGTCAATTCCCTCACACATTATCTCAGGTATGAATACAAATCCACCAAGTGAACAACCTTACAACTCATTAAAGATTTAATTACTCTTGTTCAACAGAATTGACTTTAAAAACGTAACAATGGATGGTCTCCTACTAGCAGGTCACCACTCACAACGGAGTGGATGTGACTCGGACATGTTTCTATTCCGAGGATTTAATGGTTGGGCTCCGCCGCCGCGTTGTGGAGCGCTAACGAATTATTCTTGTAAGCATCTGTATTTATAAAAGAGATCAGAATGAATACATTACATGCAATCTAGATGTGATACCTCCAATGGAGTTGGTCAATAAATTGGATATCCTCGCAGTAATGTCTAGTTCCGCTTACCAGTGGCATATTATGGTTACTAAAGTACCGGATCCATTATGTAAGATAAACAGTTATTCATTTCAAGGAAATTTTGACATTTAAATTTGTTTAATTAGTCGAGGAAAGAATTGCTGCGTATAGAAACTTATTCAATATTTTCAACCGAGTTTTCAACGTTTCAAAACCGTAAGTAATAAACAGTTTTAAATCAGGATAAGCATTGTTTGAAAGTTATTTATACTAGAATCAATAAGCGGGAAGTTCCTTTGATACGAAATGGAAATAACACGCACATTTCTAGCGTTCCATGGCAAGCAAGCATTCGTGACTTGTCACATCACAATGATTCTACACGGAGCTTTAACGAAGGAACACATATTTGCGGAGGAGTGATTGTCCATGAGCAGTTCATCCTAACAGCAGCTCATTGTTTTTATGGATGGTAAAGTGTCCAAGGAATATATTCTTAATCTTATCCGCTAATAAGTTACATCGGCTCAGGTCTAAATTCCGTCCCATGAGAAACCTCACAAACACAAAAATCGTACTTGGGGACTCGAATGTCTGCACACATTCCGAAGACCCAAAGGAATTGAAATCACAAGATTACAAAATCGACACAGTTATATTTCATGCAGGATATGATCCATACTTCCCACTCCATGATATTGCCATTGTAAGATTACAAACTACAATTAACTTCACCGTGGGTCACATCCAAGCAATTGACGTCGGTAAGAAATTATTTGCTAATGCCTGTTACATAATAATAGCTTGTTTAAAAATCCGTGAATTGTTTCAGCTTTAAGCGGCAGTAAATACGATAAAGACGTACCAGTTTATGTATCCGGTTTTGGGTCTTGGAATAAAAGGGAACTGTCCTACTCAAAAAAGGAATGGAATGAAGACAGTGCCCGTTTTTACCCGTGCCAACTTCAAATTACTCAAGTCCAGTTAGCTGGCTACTCAACGTGCATTTGCAATGAAGTGGAACGAGAAGTCAATAACAAGTACACTTATTGCGATCTTTTCAGCTCACCAAAATACCGTTTCTTAGTAGACTCAATGTGTTCTGTGACGAATGCTAGTGACCTAAATTCAAAGAAAACCTCGCATGGAGATAGTGGCGGTCCTGTTTTTTTATATAATGGAACCCGGCCTGTTTTGATCGGACTTGTTTTGAGCAATAGACCGAGAGCCAACATGTCTTATGATAACTATTTTTCATTAGCTCCTTATGAATCGTTTATTCGTTTAACTGTCTTGTCCTTTGCTGAGAGTCCAAATGAAACTCTTGTGCGCATGATAAATGAAAATATGGAATGTCTAAGTCAATTAAATTTACTGATTAAAAATATCAGTAATATTATATTTAGGATTTATGCTGATATCTGCGCTGAAGAGTTTTATCAGCGTAAACGATATGCGTGCGGGTACAGTGAAAATCCTCTTCAAAAGTTTTATCAAACAATTTTCAATCAACGGGGTATCGGGAACTACACAAATTTCGAGGAAGAAATCATACGGTCGAGCGCATATCTAGATCAGGCTGAGGAGTGCAAGTATTTCAGGAGTAAGAACAGTTCAACAGATTGGTTGAGCTTTCAGGGCATACCCTTTAGTAGTATTTTTTATTAAGAAGTGAAAACTTCTTTATGGGAATGCACGGTCTGTCTGTATATGTGTCCTCTGCAGTTTTCTCCAAAGCTAACAAACATATTTCAAATCTGTTTACTGGAGTTTACTAATCACTTGGTCACAGGATGATTGTTAATAAAAATTAGGTCAATCCGTTCAATAGGTCAAATAGGTTACACCAACTTTTCAAATCTTCAAAGTCTCAATGCACCCCACTTTACCAATTTACCAGCGAAATTCAAAACTGCATCTAAATTAATTTTATATACAAAGAAAATATTTCGTGTTAAGACCAGTAATTAATTATTCGGCTTTATTCTTTCATAAATAAACATAATTTTAAAACTCTCGAGATACAGTGGTACAATAATTTAGTTTCACTTATTGGATGCAAGTGGTTTATTATGCGTAACATTATTTACTAACAATGAAATGTAGGGAATTGAAATGTTGAATTTTAGAGGGTCTAGCTTTAATATGTTGATAAAAGCTTTGTTTAATAATTACCTGGAAGCGATCAGTTATTCGTGGAAGGTAATAAGCAGTGTAATAGCGTTAATGTGGAATAAATTCTTTTTATAGATATGCAGGTGTAAAACCAGTTATTATACAAACACAAAGCAACCTCATCAAATGTCACCATTCCTTTTGTATGTGATGAGAATCGCTAACTAAATTTTCATCAAGACAGTTGGTTATGTTCAAGGTTGTCTTGTTTTTCATGTTAAGCGTGAGATGAATACCGAGTGATCTAGAATAACTTAAATCAAGCTATGTATAAGATATTGCCTGTTTGGACAAGCAATTCGACATGCAAGTTGTTGCTTGTTTTATATTAATAAATAATACCAATTTCCCACCGATAATTGAGTTTCAAACTTTTTATCAGCACTAAAACACACAAAAAAGTACCTTTCTCCCGATGAATGTTAACTAAGGACGTGAAAAACTCACATAAAAACATGTCAAATAGATTAATATTTATTTACAGGTGAAAAATTTTATGAACACACTCTGTACTTCACAACTGGTCTTGTAGAGCTGCTGTAACCGCCTTAGGTGATTGGCTGATTGTATTCATTCAGGATTCACCTTCCACAACCTCGAACTTAAACTTCATCCTTTCCATTACCAGCAGTGAGATCATTTCAAGTATAAACCTTATTCACAATTTAAATAGAAAATCTGTGCTTTCTAAATGTCTTACTTAAATCTTTCAACATTCATCTGTCTAATTCTTATTGTTTTTACATCATTTCTAATCTTAACGGAATCTTGTGGCTCCTGCGATGGTAGGTATTCCAACTGTTGCCAGGGGTATGAGTGTTACGATGATGTCTGTAAATCAGATGGAGGTTCGTGTATGTTTTATTTTGCAACATATTTCAAAGGTACAATTTTTTATTATAATAATTTTTGCAGCATACGGAGGAAACAATTATAATTGATAAAGTACTACATGGTAAAAGACAATCAGAGAAAGAGGGTGACCAGAGGTGTCAAAATCCACTCCTAAAAGTGCATTCAAACTTTTATAGTAATACAAATGATAATTTAATATAAATTTCAACATAATTGTAACTCTTAATTAATTGGCTTACAAATTTAGATGACCTGATCCTTTAAAACAACCCTTGGTGAAGCTCGTAATAAATCCGGATATATCAGAATTATTCAATATTAACGTACAGGGTAGATTTTATTTACTGTTGGTGTTAATTAATAATGCACTACTTATACTGTATTGGCTTCAACGATTTACATAAAACTATTGAATAAAACAGCGTATTTGTGGGTTTTTAAAGCTGGATTTTTTTGTCCCCTATTAAACCAGACTTGTACGTGTTTTTGAGTAGCAGTAGTGCTTAATTAATAAAACCTATAAAATGCTATTACAAGACGACAATGTAGATATCCATATTTGAAGCTGACGACATGCACGCTTGAGGTCGACTTGT
>JAQGAB010002703.1:0-11336 GCA_034696565.1 Isotomurus graminis
ACAAGGGTTAGATCCTTGCTCTCATTCCAACGGAACTGTGTCTTACGACACTTCCTCCCACGACGTCGAGGGCCATTGTCTTGAGTAGTATCTCCCTCGGATTCCTGCAAAAATGTTTATCATGTAAGAGCGAGATGAATGAAGTATTTTAGAAGTTACGTACCAAGCTTTCTTGTTCTATGGAATCCGCCAAGTTGGTGCTCATGTTGGAAACTATTGTCTGAACTGGGTACGACTGACGCAACGCAACGTTGTAAAATAAACTGTTAAAATGGTACTGTGTTTATTAAAATAAAGTTTAATGATCAGACCAGAACTCAAAACTACAAAGACTGCAAGCAAAATAAAGAATCCCACTCATCTGGAAGTGGTTAAGATGAGACAGATGGAGCGGGAATTTAAAATTAGAGTCAGAATGCGAACCCGAGCTGGTCTCCAGTTTTTTGGTATATGATTGTAGGTTTTATACTGTGGGCCCCCTATGACGTCATTAGTTACAGTCCACAGTACAAAACAATAGCTACAATATTACATTTGAACCTCTCTAATGTCTAGCGTGAATGACGCACAACATGAGATCATTAGGAGTCAAGAGTATCTCACGACAGAATAAAAAACGCTGGTTACAACCTCATTCATGACCTTTTGATTGATTGCGATTTTGTGAATACTACTCACTTAACTTAATCGAAGGAAGGAAGAAATCATCTATTCTTTCTTCAAAGACCAAAACGGTTGACCTTTTGATAATGTTTCCATTAACTTGTATCGTAACTATCCATTCATTGAGAAGCTGGTGTGCTGTTGGACATGCGATACATGATAGTGGGTATTTGGGCATGAAATATTAGAAGTTTGCAATAGTTTGCATGCTATATTTGTGGATTTATAAATCTTTCATTTAGGGGTGTAAAAAGAGTAAAAACTGTATCCTCATTAGCAAGGAAAATTAATTATTTAAAATGTAAAAGGCAAAATGAGAACATTATAGAAAGATTATTGAGATTAATGTTAAGTATTTTTTACCCTGAAAATCAAAATTACCGTGATCTACAAGTTTTTCTATTGAGAAAGTAAGAATATTGCACAAGCAAATAACAACTCGTGTAGAATTGGAATAATGTTGGAATATAAAAACTACTCTTTACACAACAAAACAAACGTGTTATGTACCTCATCTTCATTTCGTTCGATTTTCATTTCTGGTTTCTTTAGATAAAATTAACGGTAAAAAATCTACTTCGTGTCAATAAAAGGTATGTGTTGTATGCACCTTAAGAAGACAAAATAAACTACTCGACTTGATTTCGATTGCCAAAGTACTCTTTGTCTACAAGTTGTGGGTTGACCACAAAAATGTTCGTGCTTTTAGATGTCTGTCACCTTAAAACCAAACCAACCTTATTTTATTGAAGAGTAAAAGTTGTACATCATTTCTCCCACCCTGCAAAACAAGTAGAGTTATTACCGTGCTAACTTACTTTTCTGAGAATTGCTGGTTTGAATCTCTGAATGTAGAACGACTGAATTCAAATTATGCTTTATAGTTCACTATGACATGTCTGTGGTGAACTGTTCTCAAACTTGTGTGAGATCTTTAGTACGACTGCTTATCAGGTGACACTATATAAGAACCTATTGCTTATCTTGCTCCAATGCACCTAGTAGATCTACTTAAGTGTACAGTTATTTAAAATCAAACATACATTGTTCAAACAAACAGAGTTATCTGAAATCCTACTGTTACTCACTGGCCACTTGTGACTGGTTTAATCTTGTGCCCCTCTACATACTTGCTTCCAATGTTGGCAAAAAAGTCCCTATTGTAGACTGCCGTCAGTCTGTATCTATCAACTTGATCAATTAATTAACACATCTCAATAGATGCTAGATGATTATAGAAAAACAAGGGCAAAACCTGGTCTATGTTACTTTATCATCCATTAAAACGGAGTTTAAGTACTAAAATGTCTTCAGCGCAAAATAGCAGTAAAGCAGGATACTTTATTTTTCTTATTCGCAATCAAAAAAATAATCAACTAAACATTCTAGGTTTCATCATGGGTGATTTCTAATGGTTAGCTATCTGCGTCTCAGTCAGTTAATTTAATCCAGACGTTTCTTATCAGAGTTATATAAAATCTGCACCAAACTCGTCTGGTTGAGTTAATGTGGCCCGGTTGCAGCTAAATAAAAATTTAAAGGAGTGACTAATATCTGGAAGAATTCCACTTAACCCAACGATTATAAATGTATTTGTCGACTAATGGGTAGCAAAGATAATAAAAACTGGAAAGTCTACGATGAAACAAGGAAAAAGTATTCAATATTCAGTGGACCGTTTCCAAGAATTCTTGAAAAGGATGTAAAAAATCTAAATTAATTAGGAGGCCTTTGGCGCATCCTATATATCTCTATTGATACAGAAAGTGGAAGGCAAGCGCAATGAAGTAATTGCATGCAACACGGATACATATCAAAAGTCCAGTGTTTAGTGATTTATAATCTCTTTACAAGTTAAAGTTACACACAATAAAGTTGTAGCAGGAAAGGTGATGTGAAAAAAGGTCATACACACATGTGCAATAATCCTTGTGCATGTGTACTGTAGACTGTAGTAGCGTGCAAACTTCCTCAAATAAAAGTCAGTGGTTTTTGCAAACTAAAAATGCATCAGGGAGACATAAGTAAAGTCTGACACGTGCAGTTCTTAAGGTCACCTTAAGAACAGGCCACGTGGAAATGGTTTTTACGTCTGCATCATTGCAATTTTATTAATTTCCAGAGCCCTGAGGTACAAGGAGCTTCTGTTTTATTCATCTCAAGACTTTCCTCTATTTGGCTGCGTGGCGTAGGTATGTGTAATCATACAAAAGTTTGTCTGCAGAGATTTCTTAGACTTCGCATCAAAAAATTTAATTGCAGTATTAAACTGCACATGCAAGACTGTTTTGACATTATAAACTACGCACTTGGCTTACATTTATTAGTACTAACATGCATTACTTTCTACTTACTATAAATAGAGGCACACTAAACTCCCGTACACGTGGAAAAAACACGGTTGTAACAAACATAATCATATCTCCAGATACATGTGTAATGTGTAGATTAGTAGTTTATTACTGTGTAGAAATGTAATGAAGGTGAGAGAGTACTAGGCAAAACCACGTGTCATTTTAATTTTAGTAGTTTACGCTGGCCTTCGATATTAATGTGTGGATGTTTTGTCATTACGAGTACACAGCCTTGCTAGCCGGCTATATTTGTACAGATTAAAGATAAACTCTGGACTGGATTGCTACTTTAATACAAGGAGGTGGATTTTTATCTCATTTTCACAAATACTTTTCCCTACGTGACTGTTATATGGTTTTTCAAACAAAATGAACTGCAGTGTACATAGAGTTCCTCCTTCCTAAAATTTTAAGCGAACAATTTAGGTTTTTCAATAAGGAAAGATTTGTGTGAAACCATGCTAATTGACACAGTGGGAAGTGGAATGTTATATATGTAATATGTGGATGAAAGATTGCATGGGATACTTTGTAATTTTTTAACTAGATATGTTTAACCACACACAGCTCAACCTTTGTGTTGGACTTTTCTGGTCTAATGACTTTGACGAACCGATTCAATGATGAATAAGCTTTGAAGTTGAGACGGTTTTAATTAAGGGATTGGTCGCAGTCACCAATTAATTTGTTATTTAATCCGGTTTTTAATATGAAAGGTGTGCCTTTCTTGCCTCCATCATTTAGAATGCATGTGTGCATGTCTCCTTTTGCAGGAAAATGATAGGAGACGAAAGAACTCAATAATTTTCCCACCAGTTGCTTGTACCCAGAATGCATTTTGATAAACTCACCAATTATCACGACTTAACTGAGCCCTCTAGAAAATTACACCAAACCTTTGGGGTTGAAAGCTAAGGACAAAAAATCTAGATAGGTTCATACTTAACAAGAAAATGTAATTCTGCATAAACTGCGAACTTTATAAAGCTAGATGAGATTCATTAGAAATGCACAACCTCACTTTGCCAATCCACCCTAATATATGCTTCGAATATATGCTAGGCTAGTGTTCTTTGAATACCAAACAAAGCTGGTGTCAAAATCCACTACGATTTTTTGCCCTGAAATATTTGTTGAATATGTGTAATGGAAGATGCTCAACAAATTAGGCTTGAGACAAGTTGAAGATGTGAAACTAATGAAAAACAAGCGATAAATTTGACCCAACATGGTTACATCCTTGTCATCATTCGCATCACTGGGTTAATAAATCCTTCAGAGCGGACCATTGTTGAAATCAACATTAAGTAATCTAAAGATAAATTGTTGTTATCCCGATTCCCTAATAATCCTACAATCCTACCTTTTCAGGAAAACAACCGAACGATGAACTCACCTAAACATCTAAAGGAACTGAGAATCTGGGTGCACTAAACACAAAAACATGACAGGAATTACGGCTTTAGGTACCCGTAGCAAAAATATTTTTTCAAGATTTGAGTGCTATTCTCTAAATTACATGGATATATACCTAAGTAGTAGTAGATTGCATGTAAAAAACATCAATTATTTGGGTGTGTATGTGTGGACGCCCGGAGAAAAACAATAGTAGTGTTTTTGTTGTGCAAGTCGAATTTACACTGAAGTAAACACTATTCATCCATCTGTGAATTTATGAGAAATTTTCATGTTCTGTCATTCATTGTAATGTTTTGAGAAATTCGCATATGTGTAGCAGGTTCACCAGTCATAAAAACTAAAACAATTACCTTAAAGGGGCTTTTAGAAGTTTTTGCAAATATTATTTTACATCAGGAAAAACATTCAAGTTCCTCGTGGGTTTTGGTTAGTGCATTTTAATCTCCATTACATCTTCCATGCAACCTTTACATTGCGATTCACAATGATTACTTTGAATAGAAGAATTCAGTAGACAAATAATGAACAGTTAAGATACAGTTTTTATAGAAGCATTCATGTGTAACTGATTGACGTTTAATTAAAATATTAAATCCTCTTGGTGCAGTTGCTTCAACGAATGTGCTGTGTATCACTACCAGGATCAAGAAATAATACACAGATGAAGGTTTGCTTGCATATACTGAATACAGAAAAGGTTGTGTACTCGAACCTTGTGATCTTTTGCACTTTCATTCAGCATACTACACAGAAAATATCTCCCTCCACCCTCATATAGGTGTACTTATATTAGCATTGATACAGAATATGATGTGTGTGTACAGCCATTTCTTGCCTTGCATTTTTACAATAAGATTTATCCAACTAACAAACCCACGACGAGGACCTTGTAGCTCTAACATGGCAAAAAATGGATCACTCTTTCTCATGACTAGCCTATGGCCGATGAAGGTGACAATAATGCATTAAGTCATGGTAGTTTTTTTCTCTTCCATTAGCTTTAAATACTCTTTGTAAAAGGAATAATTTCTTCTATACATTGCTCTTATCGTATTACTGCTTGGGATATGGTTAGCTAATAAATAAATCCAAAAACATTCTTCAACTAGACACGCACACACTTAGCATCCATCCAGAACTTGCAGAGAAGTTCTGATTTGCATGCTTATGGCGATAAACATCCAATTGCTAATTCCAAGTGGACAACAACATAAGAAATATTTTGCAAGTCGTAAAATGTAATTTTTTGTTACATGAGACAATGTGTATTAATCCGTGAGGCGAGCTTATGTAAACTTCAATATTTTTTTGTACTTTGACCTTGCTCTGCGTATATCCATAAAAGTTGTGTTCCTCCATGTACAGGTACAAATGATTACGTGGACTCCACGTCGTGGAGTGATATAAAACTTTGAGAACAATGGGGTGGATTCAAAAGACCAAATTTCAATTTAGTTTTTTTGGGCTCCGTTCTGTAATTTTTTTGCTATCTCTAAGTAGATCTTTAAGATGTTATAGTGCTGATTCATGTTGATGATGCAGTTGGGGCTAGGAGTCCTTGGTCTTGTGTGTAACAAGTTTTAAGTCGATTCTCATAAAAATCCATGAAGAAAGCCGGATTACATGAATCTCATGACCCGACTAGCATTGCTTAATATTTTTTAATTTTTTAATCCTAATACTGTAATATCTCACTCTCGTATGGTTTTTAGAGAAAAAACTAAAGTAAAACGAGTTTTAAATGTAGTTTAAAAAATGTATTATGTTATTGCAGAAAAATCAAAATAATCTATAGCCTGGTAGAAATTAACAATCTGAGATTTCCTTTACTTATAGCTCCCATGCTTTTCCACCGGGATTTTACATCTTAATTTTCCTCTATTTCATTGAAAGGCTATAAATGTTTGAAGATGTCTAGCAATTTTAGAACGTTATTACCATAACCTATATAATCACCAAATTTGATAGTACTTGTAGCGAGTTAAGATTAAGAATTTAAGACTTGATGAAAGTAAACTAATCTAATCAAATGGTTTCTTGGAGAAAACGGAAATGATGTCACAGCAAGAAATTTTGTTACTTTGCACTGATCCCTGCTTTCTCGCTGTGTTCTTGTTTTATAGTGTATAAACCGAGTTTATTAATTAAGTTATGTGGCACACTATTTTGCAGAACCTCATGAGCCAGAAACAACGGAACATGATAAATTTTGGTCACCAATAAGCCATGTCTTGCTCGAACGATTTGTAGCATAATGAATAAAGCATAAATAATTATAGAATTTCAAGCAGCGATTCCCTCGTCCACGCGTAAGCACTTAAATGCACGTAAGAAACATTAGAATACACTTACGAGTGCCGTTTACATTCTGAGAGACAATTTTACTAGCTTGGGCAGCAGGAGCATTGTGATTCAGGGTGGTATTTGTTGAGGAAGTGGATCCATTTATCATCTCTCCCCTTCCAGATCTCCCTAGGATTCCTTGTTTTGTTGGGGAAGTTGGTCCGACCTTTGTGCCTCCTACACTTTGTCCTGCTCCTGAGGTTGATGATGATGATGTAGATAATCCTGCACCTCTTGGAGAATTCGTAGAGGAACTTCCTCCCACAGAAGCATTTGCAGCTAGTTGAGCTTGGGCATGGTGTAGCAATTCAGGAAGAATCGAATCTACAAACACAGGGAGGTGTTATCTCACATAGAATTTTATCACCAAGTTTTGGAAAAGATAACCCAAAGGAGCTAATTTCATTTGTAAAATTGGTACTGTTCCCTAAGGCACATGCTTAAGTGTCAGCATTTTATACATACCACATACCGAAGTGTCAACAAGGGTTAATTACGACAGACCTTTCTCCACCTTGAGAGTTTTCATTTCACGCATTCCATCTTTCATTCCTTTAATTAAGAGTTAGGACCGATATCTCAAAAGATTATAGTCAACTCTGCCCTTCTCAAGACTTCAACCTTTTGTCCGTGTCTAGCTGCACTTCAAACATTTAAACCCTTCATGCAACCTGTTAGATGGCCTACTCACCCAATATTTCTTTCTTGATCAAACATCATTAGTTAAAACTTATCTACTTAATCTTCATTTCACTCAAACAATAGACGCATCTTTCTCCATGTCTTTATACATTATTCAACAACCCTGCTGAAGGATAAATGCCTTCTTGGTGTTTTAACTAACAAGCTTACTTTCAAATTTTAACGAGTAAAAACCATTAACCCTATCTGAACAAAAAAACTGTCCATCTTCTATGACCAAACAATAGCTCGTAATTCTAAGAAGGAAACAGTACAAGGAGCGCTATAGTGCTACTTATCCTCCTAAGCCCAATAAAAATCCAAAGATCACTCGAACTTACATCTTAGGCCAAGGGCAATTGGATTTGTCGGCTTAAGGACTCAAAACTTGTTATCAGATAATTCAATCTAATAAAGGGAAAAATCTCTTAACAAACCCTCATAACCCTCATAGTGTGGAGTGTCCCTATTTTTTCTACACTCTCAGTAGTGAGTTTTTTCCCCACAACCATTTCATAGTAATAATTACGCTACACAAGAATTACTGTTGGTTATCATCAACCTTTTAATTATTGCTATTTAACAATTCCTTCTCTTACAAGGATTCTTGGAATCTTTCGTGTAATAACCATTATAAAAGTCATTTAACAAACCTACATATACACCGAGGAAGATGTACTTTAAGGAAAATTGTTACTTAAAAAATATCATCATCATATGCAGATACAGCTTTGTATACAGGTAGGACCTCTTTTTAATCGGACACTAAAGATTAGTTGAACGCAGAAAAGTAGTGCGTGTAATATACTGCTTATAAACCATCTAGTACTTAATGGGCTTAGTTGGGATGTAAATTACTCAGAGGAAGGTTGTGTTCTTTACGAGTACCATTATTGCTCATCTAAGTCATCACTCTTGCTCATTATTACTCTCACGGGACTCTACCTAGAAAAGTTCTTAGCACCTTTCCTCACTGTAAAAAGAGAAGTTTGAGAGAAGCCGTCATCCCTTTTGTTTTATTGTGATGAGTTTTTTCTCTTAGTGCCACCTCCTCTTTACCATAAAGTGTTTTTATGAATGAAAAAAGAAAGAGAGTACAATCGTACAATTCTACTTCTTCCGATTTCAACCCTTAAGCATTGTTTAAGGGAATGAAGCACAGCCATGATTCACTCGTGTTAGTCCTCTATTTTTTTTATTCCACAACCTGGTTTAAATTAGAAAATATAAATTTTCCTGAAGGCTCGTGGAAAAAAGCTAACCACTCAGCCACTCCTTTTTCATTCAACGTGCTCCCAGCTAATTTTCGATCGGATCTGCTTTCAATCCTTTCCTATTCTGGAGTTTTAGACTCATCCAATATGCACTACTACGATTTCTCATCATATTGTCTGTATGGATGATTATGCAAAGCACAATGGAACTCAAAGCGTGCTTGTTCTTATGTATTGTTAGGTATATTGTAGAAGCTGAGTAAGATTTTTTACTGATCTAGTTCTTTGCCTGCAACTCTACAAGTAGGATGAAAACCCATGTTTTAATTTCTACAAGTACGCGAATGCATGCAGAGCTGGATGACTTGCTTCCAGCGACTGAGAAACATGATCTACAACTTTGTGGTTTCCTAAGCTTTGAGCTCAGGAGACTATACAAACCACAGGAAGTATTGGAAATAGAGATTGTTTTTATGAAAAATGAATCTGATACACCTCCAATAGGATTAAATGACCTGAGGATGAATTTGGAGGTCACAACCCCCGTGATGTTACACATTGAAGTGATTTCCAGATTCCTTTTTACACTATGAATCGAACTTTGTAGAACTGAAGGGGTCTCGTATGCAAAGGAGGTTATTGGAGAGTATCTACTTGAGACTGAAGAGATTGTATGAATCAGAGTTTTAGGAAGTAGTAGTAGTAGTTAGAGATACTGGAAGTAGAAGAGTAGTGATAATTTATCACCCAGGGGCCATAAAAGGGCAAAACAATGCGGGTAAAAAGTGCCCTACAAGCTACTTCTTTGTTCAGTCCTGCTGATGTGATCTTGTAAATATAAAAAACACATTTATTCTTCCTTTTACTAACTTCTTTCGTAATGGAAGCCGCCTTAATGAAAATACGGATTGTGATTGCTTTTTTACACACTGGAAGGCTGGAGAGTAAATACCCAGGGACTCACACTGTTACGTGTAACTACAAAAGGCTGCCAACAATAAGACTATCTACAGATATATCCACATGCATAACTTTCTTCTGTTACAGAGAAACACACACAATAAACACTCTTCTAGTTAGTAGTTACCAGGAGTTGTAGTATTTTACTGTGCACATAAAAACTCCTTTCTGTGGAGTGTTTCAGATAAGTCATTGATAAGCCAGAAGAATAATGCATGCAAGAAGACATGGGATGTCTTACATCCTAACAAGAAGCTTCATTATCCCTCAGAAAGAAAGATTGGGTTGGGCTGTTCAATTGAAATCCTAAAAGCTTATCAAGATCATTCCAATTGTTGCTCTGTAATGTTCTCTAGTATCTTTCGTTGTCTTAATGCCCAAAGCCTGGGAAAGTATTTTTGATGAGGACATTTCTAGCCCGTGTTTTTATATCGTTTTTTATTACCGCTACCACTTACTACACAAAAGTCTGAATAGCGAATAGGGTAAAAAAGCTAATTAACTAGAAAATGTTGCTTACTTGGAACGAGTCCGGGAGAAATGGAGGAATTTCTTTCTCTATCCCTAAGAGGATGTCTGAAGGAAATTGTGGTGTTGGAAGTAGTGTGTGTTGCTCCTGCACCAGTTCCATTATTGAGAGGTGGCGAAGTAATTGAAACTATTGGGTTCAAACCTGTCGAAATAGACACGGAAGATGGGCCATTTATACTGCCAAACAAGCCGTGACCCACACTCACAGGGGCTGAGGAATGTCTCCCCACAGAGATATTGAGGTTTGCACCCACACCAACATTTTTCGTAGATGGAGAAGCTCCTCCTGGAGAACTTCGGTCGTTTGATGAGGCTTTATTATTATGATCTCCATTAAGACCTAATGATGATGATGATGTAGAGTATGCTGGGTAATTTGGGGACTTTGTTCTTAGTCGGTCATCAGTTGGTTTGGTATTTCCATTACCACTCCCCATACCTGGAGATCCCCCACTGTTACTTCTATTAAAGGGTGAAGGTCTCTCCCTGTCCTTGTGGTATAAATCTGAAGTTGATGTTCCAGCAGAGGAAGTTGGAGGAGGAGTATTGGAACCAATTGATATTGCTGGAGAAATTGAAGACCTTCGGTCTCTCTCTGATTTTGGGGAATGAGCTTTCTCCATAATGTTACACACAACTTATACAGTTCACTTTGCTAGTCTTTGACTCACTCGCAGGAAGTAGTGGTTTGGGTACGAAGCATTAATAAGTCTCTGAAATATTGAATTTCTTGAGAAGTCCTATAAACACAAAGTACACTTTATTGTAATTTATCATCTCCTTATACGTACTTGCCCTTATTAAATCACACTGATTTGAAATGAACAAATGATTCACAGGTGAATAAAGTTAAATAGAGAACATTTGTATTTGTAGCTGACTAAGCGTGGAACCTATAGAAGGTCAATCAATTGATACGCTTCTGAATACTCAGATTGGTATTTCTTCCGGATCAAAATATAATGTGATGCAGTGTTAGACCTCACGCTGGCTCGGTGGAGAGAAGGTCTCGAGTCTCGAAATAAAAAATGACTTAAAGAAACTAACGTCTTGAGAAGCTGCGTGAATCATTAGACTTATCAATATCTCCTAACAGTAATTGTAATATTGGACAGCCATCTCTACATATGAGACTCCTTCGGAGGGAGAGATCACAAAGGGATGGAATTAC
>JAQGAB010002704.1:0-11335 GCA_034696565.1 Isotomurus graminis
TTTCCAAAAATGTAAAGTAGTTTCAGTTAGTCGCTGCCTGCTCAAACAGCTCAGCTTTAATACATTTAAGACTCTTCAATACCATCGAAAACTATCTGTGGTTAACCTCAGACTTACTTAGAATGCAATGTGATTTAATTTCAGACCTCCTGGTGTTACTCTTTGAGTGATACATATTTAAATATTCAAATTTGAATATTGACTAGTTTAATGTAGATCATTATCTTCTTGACATCGTTGATATATTGGCAGAAATGCAATGCACCTTTGACAAAGCTATTGAATGCAGTTAGGCAGAAACGAGGACACAGCTCATCTTCATATGATCATAAGGATGCCCTTGTTAGATACGAATCAAGGGTCATGGCTTTCATCCATGTGCACAATGGTGATTCTCTTAAAGCTCTTGACTTAAATACCAATCCATAAAACGCCTGTAAGCTGCGTAAGTAAGCACATCACATTCGATGGGGAGAAATACGAGACGTCTATAAGAACACCTTCGGTCACTAAAATTTGAAATCAATATCAACAGGAATGACATGGCTTGAATCTTAACAACCTCTGTGGTAAATGCAGGCCGTCATCTCTTTAAATTAAGTGCATACAGGGGTATGTTCCAATAATCTATAGGGTCCCCGTCTTCTTGTCAAGACACTCAAAGCTGTAAGAACTCTTTGACACTGATCTCTAAATGACTGTGCGACGAAGGAATATATTTAAGTTCTTGAACTTGACAACACACTAAATTTCCACCGGAACACAATGTGTCTTCAGAATGTACCTCCCTTGACTTATAAGATGGAAGAAACACTAATCATGCAACGTCTTTCGCCATCAAAAGAAGAAATCCACCAACGAATCAACAAAGAACTAATCCCCAATTAGAAAGAGCCAGTCTGACATTTGAGATAGTCGTCCATCTGCCATTTCTCATGGACTTGCAAGACAAAGTGAAGAAAGTATTATCTTCTTTAGCATCAAATATTTTGCGCACGGAATGCTTCCACGTACAAGAAACAAGTGCTCTGAGCCGAAGGTTCCCATAAGTTCATATAATATTACAAGCTCTTTGTACTAAGGACATGTGTTTTTGAAACTCTGTTGATGGGAAACGGGATGCTGATTAAGCTGAATTTACTTCGAGAATCGCTAGTTGCAATTAATGAGACCAATTCTTCAGTATCAAATGGTAAAACAAATGTAAAACTAATAATAGACGACAGGTGAGCTTTCGTCGTGAAATGAAGTGGTGGTGCTATAATCCCCCTTAATCCTCTTACCGAGCTTTTTATCTTCATCTCTCCCTTTTAGAGTTTACAAGCACTTGTATCTGGACTGTTAAACGCTACTACTCGGTTGGTTTCACTGCTGACGAGGCTAAGTAATTTCTTGCACGATGGACACAACAAACTTTCTTTAAGATGACAATCTCTTGGCGTAAAGTTTGAGCTTTCCAGTTAGTGTCCCACCAAATTAAGTGTTGCTGTCATGATGCATACTTTCTTTAGAATAATTTCTTATGAATAACTTGAAATTCAAGCAACCTATAATGAAATGCTGGAAAATATGGATTAATAACCATCATCACCCTACATGCAACACAAATAGTAGTTATTAACAAAAATTATTTTACCATCAAGTGTGGACAAGCTGAGTTAATAATCAATCTTATTCACCCCAGGGTCTACAGCTAATGCGCAATCACAGGGCTCATGCTGTAGTACAGCTTTTTCTCATGCAATTAATGAATTAATTCATTATACAATATGTAACATGTAATTTACAAACAATTATTAACATGCGTTAATGAAGAATAAATCCTATGTAACGCACGCAAAACAAAATCAAATCGCAACCTTAAAGAACTTACTTTCATTCAAGCTGTAGAAAGTTACTGGAAATTCGACCACTTCATATATTCGAGCAATCCCATCTTTAATTAATGTGCTACAAATGCCAGTAATAACAAATTTTAATAGCCATCTACATATTGCAAATTAAAACTGAGTTACACAACCCCGAAATATGTGTCACTCTTTCAGTGGGTCAAAAAATACACTCCAAATTACAAAGGAAACTCGGTAAGAAAATGAGTTTGCTATTTGAGTCTAACCCCATATTACAAGATTGCTCCTACTGAAATAAACGGTTCAAGTCCTACTGTGTCAGCTAATCACTTCTGAGAAAGAAAAGACAACCGAGCACGACTTTTTCTAAATATCCTTTCAGTTTCTACAATTGCAGTGCCATCAAATTCACTTGTTTAGCTTTGAAAAACTCTTTCATAAGAAGCTATTTCCTCTCACAGTCCTCTATCATTTTAAAACCCCCCATGTTATTAACTTGTGTGTCAAATCCTACTTTTCCATTTCAATTCAACAATTGTTATTATTTCCCAAACGATAGAAATTATTACACTTTTTGTTCCGCTGCTTTTTTCTGCCAAGAGAAATTCTATTACTCTTTCCACCTAATCATACACCTTTTCGTTCGTATCTGCAATTATTCTCCAGAACACACCCAACCCTATTTTCCTCGAGTTCAAATTAATAGACTCTGGGCTTTAGTCCTCCTCATAGCTAACTCGGAAAAATAAAAATGGTATAATAATAACATAATTATCAGTCATCTTTTCTTGCACACATACCTATTTCATTGTCCAACAATTTACAAAAAGGGTTATGTTGTGTACTGAAAGTGAAAAAAACTTTTTCTTTCACTCCACAAAATGAAATGCCTTTACAAATCTATGAAATAGAGACATTCTCTAGTGTTCAATTCTATTGTTACTCTTAATTAACAGGGTAAAAGTCTTTCACGATTTTTATTGGATCATCATTCGAGGTCTCAGGAAACATCTTAATAATACCTTCAGCATATGGCTGGCTCAAAAAGTTTGTTTGTTTAACACGCTACCAAAAAAGATAAGCTGTGTTAGTCGATTGGGGTCGCCAATAAATTGTCCTATCGAACATAACATCACACACGTAGGGAGGAATTATATATAGTGAAGAGTTCATCCTTCCTAATAGACTTATTAGAATATTGAATAATAAATTACACGAACCTACGTCCAACCTGACAGAATAAGAAGGAAGAAAAATACTCAACCATGACACTTACTAATTGAGCTCTTCACGTCGTCACATACGGACAGTGTGTAGTAGCTGAACAATTCGTAAAGATCATTATTATCATATCAAGCTGAGAAATCAATGGGAGAAACATGAACCAATTTGTAGCCTATCAGATATACACACACACACGTACTTACAACTTACAGAGACCAGCAGACGTGGTTCAAGAATTAGGCAAGGCAAGCGAATACTTTGAAATGAAACTCATCATTATTATCATCAGCTCGAACCGAAATGAAATAAATCACCAAGAAAACTGACTCTCATGTCGTGTAATAATCAACTCACGAAGATGAACATAACAAAAGGACTTCAAAAGAACGGGTCGCCTCTCCGCAAAGCCAACTTGTCATGAACTTGGTCGTTCTCGTTATAATTTGAGAGTACAAAGATAAGTCGGTTCGTAGTTTCATAGCATACGCTGCATATAAATACAAAATACAACGACCAATTGAACGAGGTATCACTTCAAATCAGGGAACAATTTATCTCCATCAACCCTTAAGACTTTGAGGGAAAACCAGTAGACTTGTTCCAGTCTAAAGTATTCTTGTTATTTCAGAAGTGATGGCGCAATACAGTTGAGTTAATGGTGAGATAACGAACTAACCGCGGATAAAGATTTCATGTAAATATATTTAATCTAGAGCTTGTTGTATGGAAATGTGTGCATACCTTATGAGACGCATGAATGCCTCAAGAATTAACCAGGAGACAAAACCGGTACTATTGTAATGATCCTCTGAAGTGTATGTTGAATGTTCACAAAAATCAATCAAGTAGTTGCGAGATCATTTAAAATTTCATACACCATGAAAGTAAACCATGAAAGTACAAGATCATTACAATTATGAAAATGAAGGTTCAGATCAAATTCATCGCGAGGCTGTACAAGTTACAAGTACCTTAATGAATGTAAAGTGAAGACGGATGAGTCTGTCGAGTTGAGCTTGTGAAGGCATTTATCATCAAAATTATGGGCTCAATGAAATGTGGTCTGGGGGATTCGTCACTTCGTCTCGTGAATGACAAAATACATTCCTAATTCAAACCCACATCATTAATTCCTCGGGTAAAATTCCAACAACCTTCTGTTGTTGTAAGTACTTAAAATATTTTCACAAAGAAAAACCATTTCTTCCCTTCATTTTACTTTAGATTGACAAACACGACAAGCTCTAGAATCTTCACTATTTGGTGGGCACACACAAAATTCTTTCCTAGATTTTTTGGTCGCTCTGTGTAATTTAACTTACTCAATCTCCTTCAAGTCATCTCACATCTTGATGACATTTGATCCACTACATCCATAAAAGAATGCTAAATTCAATCTTCATTCTTATTCACAACGGCATGATGGTCTTTCCTCCTCCTCCTTTCTCTTTTTCAGAAAAGGTCTCTCTTATTCTTCCTTAGTTTGTTCTAAAGAGTCCTTCTGTCGGCCTTGTTGTCTTTTACGAAATGAGTACAAAATACAAACTACTATTGTACTGATGATGGGACACTCAAGTAGGATATTCCTCAGAGGATGAAAAACATACCCACACATAGAGATACCTTGTAAGATCCGACGGGAAACACCGGTTACGCAATACATGACATTATTATGAGCAATGAACATCACAAAAAACCAAAAATTTAGCGTGAATTACCACACGGGAAAAGTGTACAAAGAATAAAAGAATTCTTTCATTGCATTGCTCATTGTCATCAATCATAGACAACAAACAGAATTTGTCAACGATACTTCTTCCTTTCAAATGTTATTGCAATTACAATGACTTTTAGAATTTATCTAGGATGAGAGTTTGCCTTCAACCTCATTCTTCACTGTGTCACTGTGCAACTCTTGAAAGTGTTTTAATTCTTAGTCTTTAGGCGTACTAGATAAATGAGGGTCTCATCTGAGAGCCGTGTGTGCTATTAAATGGTCGGTGTAAATCAGTAATCAACACCACTTTGGCAACATAACAAGAGATAATGCCATAAGTGTTCATGCTTCAAGACAATTGCTTAAAAATGTTAATTGCCATTTGACGCTTGAACCAAATGAATGAGAGGATCATTGGCCAAATTGGCCTCTTTGGCTGGACACTGCCCGATAATAAATCTCCCACAAAGTGTCCCTTCCCATAAAAGGGTTTAAGCTAATTTTCCAATTAGATGTTAATTGATTTTCCACAAGCGTCATCCGTTAATCACTCTTGTCTTTAGTGAGAAACGGGTCTTCCATTAAATAGTGTGTGTCACGTACTAACGTCCCCAATTTATACTCACACAATTTTCGCAGTTTGCACTTACAGTAATTATTTCTAGAAAAATTGCCGTCCACGTTACGTACATTATTGAACTACAAAAAATTCTTCATTCAAACCAATACACTTAATTGGCCATAAATTATACGTGACATGAAAGGAAGTGTCGTACTTATAGCACACCTATCACCTTTAAAGATTTATTGCAGTACAAGAAAAGCGAGAGAGAGAGAGAGAGTCCGAATCAGCCTATTTATTCGTCAACAAATTCCTTCTTTCATTTGCGAAACCTGGTTATAAACGGGAACAGGAACATACAAAATACCCTTCAAAACTGTAAAATAGTATTTAAACAAAGTGAAAGTTCACCATCATGCACTACAATTTAACTGACAACTGATAAATACTTTTTGCCCACACAAATTCCTTTGCATTGCATGACCACAAAAACAAATTAAAATAATTATTTCAGCACATTTAAATGAGGCCAATAAGCGTTTGGCATTCAACACACAAGTGAGACTCCCTTTGATTTGCACTATGACTCATTATAATGAGTAAACTGGTAACCTAAAATTTTGTTTTTTTCAGTAGACACTAATTTTCATGTCTTCGCAGCAACAAACATTAAATTACCCTATTGGTCTACACAGTATTTTACATCTCTTCGTTTCGAAACTCACTTCACTCACTCATTTCATGGGGAGAATTGACATGCATATTTTACAAGGTTTTCAACACATTGGTCCATCATCCATTTGTTATTCAAAAGTACAAAACTAATATAATTGTTTGTATATGCATTTGCAGGCACAAGCATAAGATAACCAAACACCAGGGAGAGAATATATTACATGTAATAACTAACAAATGCATGAGACAAGCCAAGAAGGCGAAGCAGGAACCAGTCATCAAGAAGACGTTTCGAGAGGACGAATAGCCGAATAACACGCAACCTTAGAGGTTTATTATAATAATGAAGAATGTGTGGGAGAAAAAGTCAACTGTTCTGTACTAAAGAAAGAATAGGATTTGAAAGCGGCTTTAGAAGGAACGACGGAAGCCACCCTGAAGAAGAAAGAAGAGAGTGTAGAAGAAATCCCCTTGAGACTTCATGATGAAATACACTAGCAACCGAAGTTTGTTCTGAATGAACTCCTATGATCTTCAACTTTCCACACGACGGTCTCGTATGTCTTAAAGAAAGACTTGGAGAGATCACAGTGAATCTTAGCACATGGAGGAGCTTTCCGCGAAGCCACAAGGAAAGTTAAGTCCCATGATAAGCCTTCTTGACTGAAATTAACGATCCTCCTAAGACACTGAGATCGTGTTGAAAAATACATAATGATCAAGGAACATCCTTAATATCTTTGAGCTCTTGGTATCAAATGCTGTCTCTCTGTCCCACTTGGGAGTTGGGACTGAATAAAGGCTTAGGCCTTTCATATTGTCAGTATTCACAGTATAAAATCTATTAAGACCGTTTCTTTTAACAAAAATATTAACAATACAGGAAGAATTCATTACTTTAAGAGGGCGATTTTGCAACAAGTCTAGTCAAGTTTTAGTGGTCCACCGACTTCAAATATCTTTAAAATATGCTTTTAAGTAAGGGTTTTGCAAGGCCTTTTAAAAATACCCTGGGCATGGGATGTGGAGGCAATGATTCACGAGTTTGGTGAAAGGAGATAACAACCACAGATGAGAAATCATTCAGACATTCTCAAGTCATTTGTCTTACGTCGTTCATCCTTTGTCTATCATTCACAACAATAATCATCCTTACACAACTTGAATCAAAGAGAGTGAGAAGACTCATATGTCACGTTTCATAAATTGAGTTTTGAATATGTTTATATTTAAACATAAACATATATACAATTGCATATACGACACAACTGCACCGACGATGCCTACTAGGAACATTACGACTGACTACTCGTTGCTCACTTTGAAATGTTTATTGTCATTCAAGTATTCTTGGTCGATGGCTTTACATACCGAAACACGACGGAACTGTCCATTGTCTCTCTATCATTCTAAGAAATCGCAGTTTCATCTCATCTAATCGATGGGCTAATGGTAGAAACTATCAAAACAAATAATTCTACTGGCTTCCCATGTGTCTATTCTCCACGAGGATCATATTTCATCCGATGAGACACAAAATATGAATACAATTTGATGTGACATCGGCAAAACAGACTTTATCCAATATTATGGACATGGGAATGTATATAGCATGCACTATAGTAGCCATTGACTTCTTCTTATACACACTGCGTCCATCATTACTTCAGCTTATGATGCAAGTTGCAACCAATTATGCAACAGAATTGAGAGAACCTCATCTCAACCATGTTGTCCTCTCCCTAGGAGTATTTTGCAGTGCATGTTGCAAAAAACTTGCCTTTCTTTTCACGGCTTGAATTCAATTCGCTAACACATGCAGCAGGTTTGTTCTTTGGAGTAATAAAGCAGGCATTAATAATTACCTCAACCAATGCCAGGAAGGGCTTAAGCATTGCGTTTAAGATGATTGACTAACCAAGTCTACATTTCAGTTGGTTAATAAACACGTTCCTATTTACTTAAACTGACCAAACCTCTTTAATTACTGGTTCAAGTTTTCATAAATGGTCTGCAAAAACTGTGTGGCAAAAATACCGTTGAAGTTCAATTCGAGTTCGAAATAAAATAGTCTGAAGCTAAAGATGTGATAGTTTTTTTCCTTTTTTCCCTACTGCTTGTGGTTAAATGGTCTCGATTTTAAATCAACAAAGTTTATTCCCTGAAATTAGTGTTTACTGTATTTAAAAAAAAGTACGGCACATTTTCAGCACATAAGTGATAGTGTAATTACTCAGTTCCAAAATCTTTGGAGCTTCAAGACAACACGGCCTATTTATGGCAGCTGTATCAGTAGAATTAAATTTAATATCACATTAAAGCTTAGAAGCTTCTGCTAGCAAAAAAAACCAGTGAAGAGACTCCAAGGGGACACCAGTCAGACTGAAGAAGCTGCTGCGTGTGTGACAGCCAAGAACTCGTACCCAGTAAAAGGACAAGTTCTGCAAAAGAGGACTTGAACATGATAAATTAAATTATTCATTAAATTTTTCCCCCATGTGACACACATTTTGATGAGGTAGAGTGGACGACCTGCTCCTTTATGATACCTTGGCTTCGTTGCATCAACTCCTCCAATATCTTTGTCGCATAACAAGAAATACATAATGATACTAAAAAATATTACCCAAATACAAACCGTCTGCGAATTAGAATTCATCACCAACCACTACCAACGTGACACAAGACATCTGATATACTCCTTGCTGTTGTGTCAATTAGTTTTTATTCCAATTAGCGTATTCCAAATGTACAGTATCGGAGTCATGAGGGATGAATATTGCGTATATTCGGCATAAGGACAAACAGGGTTTGTCACGTAATAATCATAGTCATAATCGTTATAATTCAACAGCTCATCATATACTATTAAAAGAGTAATAATCCACAACTGTACGAGGTACTTGTAACTAATGCCTAAACATATTTCACACATTTCCATTCATATCCATACTCTGAACAAAGGGCGTAGTAATACGGTGTAACTTCATAGTTTTCAGTAAGCTGAGATTTGAATATCAAATAGTATAGATCGGATTCACATGCAGGGAAACGGAGGGTTCAAAATGAAGAATTTTTTCCCTAAAAATGCTTTACCTGAAAATATAAGCTATCAGAGAGACAGTAAACTAGAAATTACAGAAGACAACTACTGATGAATTGATGCTCACCTGTGGATAAGGGAATATGAGAAACCTAAATTCAGTTAAAAATGGAGACATGGGACTCAGACTCAAGGCATTTAAATATAAATATAACTTCTGTCTCCTCCTTTCCAATTTCTTGCAAAGAGTTTAAAAAGCTGTTTCTTATTTTCCAGCCCACCGTTAGTCTCATATCACATATCAAATTTAATGTCACGAGTGAAACTTCACTTCATAAAGCGTTGATCATGATAACAACGCAACATGACTTTTGGGTACACGATTACATGCACACTTCCAACAGGACAAGATTTCACTTCATGAAAAATGTACTCCCAACCTGTGTGTGCTTTACTAGGCCAGCAATGAACATACAGACATTTCTTCTGTCTTAATATTCTTCTTCATCTTTTAAAGCAAAACAACGTCAATCTTTTAACTTTAGGGTTGGTTCTGACTGTATTTGTTTTTCATAAAAATGCTAAAAGGTGAAACATGAGAGAGAGGACCACCTTCATGTCAAAATAGCCTGCTGTTTGCTGTTCAAACTATTTCATACATCAAAGAACATTTTTTGATCTCTGACGAGGACTCGACATTAAAAATACATCTGTTAGTACACTATACCTACATTGAATTACGCTAGATTATGTCAAATGAAATGACATGAGAGATCTTTCCCTTTGAGGTAAAACAAGAAATGAAGTATATAAAGTAATTTATTTGAAATGGATCTGCTGAGTGTCAAGTTGAGAGAAGTCTACACGAGTTCTCGTACAGTCGAGAGTGTGTGTTTCACTTACATGATTGTTCGGCTATGAATTTTGTGTTTACTCAAGTTAATACAGGGATGCACCCTGAGAAACACACTCTTTACTTTTCTTGAGGACCACGAACTGCTAAAAGCGACAACAACCTGACCCCCGTCAACTCCTATCAAGTCAACTGACGAATGAAGTTGATTTAATATGCACAGATGATGAGTGAAAAAGCTAACAAACACAGGGTTTCTTCACTTTCCGAACTCCACCACTCTGAAGCCTCTCGTGTGGTCTGAAAAGTCTGAAAATGCAGACAGAAAGGAATCGCATTGAATGTTAAATACCATGCAACTCTTTTCCATTTCAGATATTTCGGTTTTGCTTGCACTCTTGGGTTATTTTCCTTCAAGAAATTAAGCAAATACAAATCTTCTCTAGTTCTCATACATTATGCATTTCCCTCTTTCCTTTTTTTAGGAGTAAAAGGCACCAGGAAATGTACCACCACAATGAAATTGTGTGTCCTAAATTGTAACTGGTAACACTAGAGCTCAGTTATTATTAGATGTTCCGTGACGAGAAGAAAAATACTAGAAAAAGCCGGAAAATAAAGGAAAGAAAAGTGACGGCCGGGTGGTAGGAAGTAATTGCTTTGCTGGTAGTGTTGGTGGCGGTCCATCTGAGGTCCTTCATTTGGAACAATTTGTCAACCAGTCAAGTGACACACTGCCTTGGTTTACGAACCCCAAACTTTTTGATGGGTGGTTTTTTCTGCAGTCGCAGTCACTAAAACCACTTTCAACGTAGTTGCAGCAACTATTATAGATGAGTGTATAGCTTGTGTCATATAGTTACAGTGTAATCTATGCCATGAACAGTTGACAGTACCCAAGTTCCAGGCGGTTGACCGACTTATGAAATTGGTTTTCTCGGTCTATATGATTTTTGTACAGCCGGAAAGCGGAACATCGAATTAAGCTAAAAGCACTAACATTTCCGTAATTCCCCGTCCATGCATCTAAAAGTTGTATGAGCCTTGGCTTAACTGGCATATCGTTGGTTTTTAGAGGTGGGTGACAAGTTGATAAAGACTGTTGTTGTCCACAGTTTTACTTACCTGAAAAGAAACAAAATAATTAATTAAATCAATGCTATTTATCTTACTCCAGACTGATAACTATATTGGCTGAAGCTTATTATACTTTACACTGTAGTCACAAACACACAATTATTGTAAAAAGCATTTTTGTGATGAATCGCAAATACATTCCCAAAACCAAAATTGCAATTCTTCTTGGCAGGTCACTTTATTATGATACATTGTATCCATTCAGAATGGTACTTTCTGCAATCAGAAAAAACACCACCTCTTACGTGAAAAAACTTCCTTGAGTAAAAAATAT
>JAQGAB010002705.1:0-11330 GCA_034696565.1 Isotomurus graminis
GGAGTGCATACTAACAGCCACTCGCTCACGTGAATCTACGGGGATCGAATCACTCTCATTCTACAAACAATCTCAAAATTTTCAACTAGTCTCATCGTGAATGTCTTGTACTTACGGGATCATAAATGTGATGCCTAGTCACATCTCTACTAAAGTCTCCCACAACGGACGGTTTCATCTGTACATTTCGGTTCAGGATGATTGTAGGAGGAGCCAACACTCGACCTTCTACTTGCACCGTTACAGATTCCAACTCTAATCCCCAATCTTTCAGAACTGAGTGAGCCTTTGGGTTCTCTGACAGAATGGCATAGGAATATACATGACAGTAAGACAATTAACTCTTCTGTATGCGTCAAAATAATTCACTTACCGTTAACATTCTGAACGAAATCTAGTACGGCATTGTGTCGTTGTACAGGAGTTATTCTTGTGTGCTGAGCGATATCTTTCATTATTCTGTAATCCGAAGTAATATCATCGGTCATTCCAGTTACAAAGCAAAGCTCAGGCACCAATAAAATGACGGAAGGAGTCTACACAAAAGTCCAATACAATTAGTTAACTTTAGATTGATTAGTTATTAGTTAATTAGGAAAATCCTAAAGAGTAATTCAAATCTAGTATTACTAGGTCATTGGCTTGATTTCTAATTTTTCCTCGCGAGACCAACATTGGCTGATTTGCGTCTTTGATGGTCACATTGTGACAATTCTTGTAATAGTCGATGAAAGTAATCTACACAACCACAAACATTTCATAATGAAATATCTCACGATATTCATGAGAGGACAGAAACAAAGAATGAATAAATATTCCCATACTTCGCTTTGAACTCCATTTCTGCATTGAACAAAAGTGGATTTAGGAGTTCGCTGCCAATCAACATCATCGATTCGGTAATGCTTATTGTTGTATCGTGTAAGAATGACCTTCCTCAACGCATAATTTCGAAATAGGTCTTTGTGACGCTGCGGATTTGCATCGTAGAACCGTATTCTGTAATGAATAAAACAATAAATAAAGAAAAGTCGTACTTTCCGACATGAACTCACAAGGCGTCCAGGAGAGTATCAGTCCGGAGGACCCGGAAAGATGCGTCACAGCACAACATTAACCCTCCTTCAAAGACGTCAACAGCTGTAACATATCCCGGCCATATTTGCAGTCTACGATTTATATTAATCAGTTTGCTGTACTACACAAGTTGTTTTGAAATGAATTCACTTACTTGTGTATCGGCAGATCATAAATTTTTTCGTAGTCAAAGAAGTTTCTATTCATTTCGACCATTCCCAGTATACTCATTATTTTACGGAAGAGAATGTTGTAAAATTGAACAGACGCATCTAAAGAACTCTTCTTCACAAACTTGATGCTAACATTTACGGTTATGTTGGAGTTTGTCGGATGGATGCACGGCAATTTGGTAGTCTACAGAGAAGAAACACTTTTAAAACTGATAACATTTAAGAACAATTTTAAAATCGCACCTTTTCAGGGAGTTTCAAAGGCAAATACAACTTTGTTCCATCAAAGTTCATAATACTTCCGATGTGATTGCTGCAGCTACGAATTATATTGTGTCGAAGCCTTTTCGCTTCAATTTCAGGATCGAAAAACACGTGGTACTCATACAGTCCTGTCTCCTCGTCATTCAGTCGACGTAGTTTAACAAAGTTCACACTAAGCTGGACCCTAAGCAGAAAAACAGAAATTCAAATTTCTATCTTTTCACTTTAGACTTTAACTAAGAGAATCTCTTACTTTCTTCCTTGTTCCCCTCGCTTGATAACCACAGACTGTTCGGCTTCCAACGTCTCATCTGTGTGGACCGGGTTTCGCCTACCATGGAAAACAATCATGTTCAGTACTACACCATTTGCACTATAGAATGAGATAGATTTTAGAATTTGACAGAGCGCGTACCTGGGAGAAGTACTTGATGATGAGAGGCTGACATATTGTCGCGTTAAAACAGCTGCAGGTTCTTTAGGGAAGTTTTGTAGTGCTGGCATGTCGACTATTCCTCCAAGAAGACCTCGACCCCTTCCCCTTCCAAAAGGACCGACTTTAGCGTCTTGACTGAACCCTCTGGATATCCCTTCACGTGTTGGAGGTCGGCCAGCAGCGGAAGAAGCAGACGAAGACGAGGAAGATGGTCCTGCAGTGAGTTTTCTGAATCCAGAGATAAAATCATCTTCGGAGTCGTCAGAGTCAGATTGTGGAACAGGACGTTCGAGACTTCTTAGAGGACCTACAGTAGGCACAGCCTGAGTTGGGACAGGACTGTCGGAGAAAAGTCCCGGAGGAAGGACGAGACCGCGGCCTCTTCCTCGCCCCATCCTTACGGCCCCTACCCCCACCGTCTCCGCGACTCCACCCGCTTCCATCCCCAAAAGCCGTCCGCGACCTCGACCCCGACCTTCCTCATCCATCCCCTTCACTCTCCCTTAAAACTCACTTCGTTGCTTAAAACACACGCACAAAAAACTAATTATTGAATGCTAAGTCGCCTAAAAAGTAGTATCAGAGGATAGGTGACATTAAAAAATAACTGTCTGCACACTGCACACGATTAAAATATACTGATTGTCAGCTTGAGACAGTCAGACCGCTAAATGTTTCTTCGCTCGAGTTTAATCCCCGCCGATGAGATCTGTGGCATGTCGTTATACCCCAATGCACAAAGCTACTAAAAAACTCTAGTTTGCAGTCCTATTTCCAGAGTACGGGAATGAGAACAGTGAGCAGACCAATTCTAAACCACGTCAATCTGGAATTCTTTTTTTCAAAAGTAGCAACATTAGATATAATTTATTCAGTTCAAATTAATTATAAAATTCTCAACGTTAATTGACATTGACATACATTTACAGAATGCAGAAACCGATGCAGAATAATTCTTCTGACACACGCCTTGTGAATTCATTCGAGGCGATAATTTGGCTGGTTATACTAAGGAGCCTGCCTGTACGCATTACACGTAACGACTCTAATAAAATTGGTATTTCATCCAACCTACACTTAACTAAGCTTACATATTAGATGCGGTGTAATTATACAAAACTCCGAACCCGCAATCACTCTTTCGGGCTAATTAGGTTTAGCGTACGATTAACCTCTCCTCAACAATTCTTATGACGAAACTTACGCTACTTATTTCGCTACACGTCTACACTCATTTTCTCATCTCCGTCAGCTTTTTCAGGCTCTTCTGCGTCACTTTGACTTTCCAGGTCTTTCGGTGTACTATTAGCACTTGTTAGAGGTGTATTAGTGGGATTGGTAGGAGCATCTCTATAAGCTATTGTGACTTTTTTTAAATTACTACTCGCAGACGATCCTATCATGTCACTCACTACAGCTACTTCGGAACTCACTGTTGCACTTGGTAAGTTTTGCGGCTGGCTAGAACTTCCTGGTTGTTCCTCAAATACCGTCGAAATAGCTAAATCCTCTAAACCTGGAGGGGGCTTCAAGTTGTTCAGTTCTTTCTTTAGAAGGATCAGATTGTTCTAAATTAAGAAAGCAATTTAAATTACTGTCATTATCTGTCTTATTAATCTTTAATTGCAGCATTAGTAATCTTAATTTTCAAACCTTGTAAACAGTTACAGGATCTGATGCTCCAGTAACATTCTTTCCGGCTCTTTTATCATTTCGACATGTCACAGTCACTTCTTCCAACCACTTATCACATTGAGCGATAACCTCTGCCTTCTTCATCCAGAAGTGACGCTGAATAATCTGTATCAATCGAGCAAATAAAGATACAGTTAATCCAGCTTTCTTATAGAAGCCAAAATTAAGAAAAGTTTAGTTACATCTTTGAAACAAGGAGATGGATGTCGTAGTTGATCTAACATGGCCCATTCCACTGTTGCTATTTGAATGCCGACATTGTACTCACGGCTGTTTCTTTCTCCTTGATCAGTTCCGCGAGATTTTTCATATCCGGGCTCGTTAAAATAGGGCTCTGCATTTAGTATTAGAGACTGAATCGCCACGAGGACTGGCAACAGGCTTGAAGTTTGAGGATTCCACTTTTCTTCAGGACGTCCATGCCATGTATTTAAAATACTAAGACAGACTTTCCCATCTGTGTACAAATTCGGATTGAATCGAACTCTTTGCCTCCCGTTAGTTTCCAAATTAATCATCATAGGAGCGTTAGGGTAGTCATTTGGGAAAAAGACGTCGAACTCAAAGCAACCATTCGAGTAAGGCGTGCAGGAGGGCCCAGTGATCAGCACCTTCATGACGTCTAGCCTATCGTTGTCGGATCGGGCGAATATGGTACTTCCATATGCGATTGGAAGAGATGTTGACAGAGTTACGCTTTCTTGAGCAAGACGCTTCAATCGAGCGGGGAAACTGCGTCCCCAGTTGGTTCTCACTTGTGATTCATAATGATATGGAACTGTAAATCTTATGCCTGTTCCATCTTCGTCTTCAGTTATCATTTCGTAAAAGGCTAAATAAAACACAGCATGTCGGAATGTAAGCATACAAAATGTCGGATTTTTTTTAAAGAAATACTCACCGAACTGAAGCTGCTTCATATCCATGATGTATCGTTCTTCAAGGGTTTTCTTCACTGGCACCTCAAGGCTCAGAGAAGCATCAGTCATTTCTACATCGTCATTGCCTTGTTTCTTTGCTAATTCAGCCACCGATTTCTGCAATAAAACATGTTTTGCTTTGGTATTTCATACTTCAGAGTTAAGTATTAATCATTCTATTTCTAACCTCCACCAGATTAGCTGTTGATTGAATGTCAGGAATCAGTTGAGCCAGCCCTTCATCTTCCAACTCCTCCAATGCTTTACTTGTAGTTTTAGATTTTGCTTTTCCCTTACTATTACTGCAAAAATGCAGCAGATATTACATCAAAATTGATAATCAGTTGATAACTCAGTTGTAACTTACGTCAGTCTTCTGGAATAATTGTCCACTACATCTTTCATTTTGCTGAGCAAACTGGAGATGCACTGATCTTCAGATGTTGTCGACGCTTTTCTTCCCCACGGAGCTAACAGTGGGATGAATTGCTCGCTCGACACTAGAGATCTTAGGAACTCGAGTACAGATTTGTACAAGGGTACATGCCTTGCCATGTCCAACACTACGTGGTTTTCAAAATAAGGTTAACAGTTGAAAATGAACAAACCGATGGGCAAGTAATTATGTTTTACCTGAATCGTTTCTTAAGTAGCCAGCAATAGCGGAAAACAAATGAGAGCTCTTAAGTAATTCGAGTACTTCGGGAGGCAAACCAGTGTCTTCAAAAAGTACGGATGCATTTTCAGTAGCAGAAGTTTCCTCGATTGATCGTGAAATTCTGGGATTTATGAAACTCGATAATACATGAAGCAAACAGGTGACGTTTTCTTCTTCCGCTTTCTTTTTTTGCATTGCCATTTCAACGTCCCAGCTTTGAGCAGTACTTCCTGTACCAAATCCAGTTCCTTTTGCCCAGTACACGTGAGACTTGTCGTCGGATTTCGATCCTTTGTTTTCAGGGTATCCTGACTGAGCTTTAGTAGCCGCTATAACCAGCTGCAAGAATAATCATAAAATTAACATTCGAATTACAACAACCACGATAAGAAGTCTAAGATTACCTCATGCTGGATACCAGGAACCAATGACGGATCACAGTTTTGATGAGTGAATACGGCCAAACACGCTAGAATGAAGTGAACTGCCTTAACGTCTACCATAGCTTTCCTTAACAATCTCCCTTCATCAGAATTTACTGGCAATGCATCTAAGAGGCATCTTAACACTTCGAAAGGTAGCGTAGGCAAGGTTTTTGCAACAGCAGAGCCAAAAATGTCATCTAATAAGAAAAACAAAGTGTTTTGTGTGCTCTACATGTATTTTTAGTAATTCCGCTATCTAGATTTTACTCACTTCCATCTGCATCATCCGTAACTCCCATCACCAGCCTGAGCATACACTGTGCGCCTACTCTTTCTCCGAGAAGAATCTCCGAAAATCTCGGAAGGCTCAAGAACAGACCAAACGCTGCCATTGAATGCGGTGGTATTCCAGGACCAGCATTGAGTTGTTTGATACCAGGGGCTCTCTTGGCGATAGGAGTTGATGTTACCATTCCATCAAGCATATCCTGTTATTCATAATTAACCAGTCAAAAATATATATTGATTTCTTTGGGCGTACCATACACCACACTTACATCGTAAAATTCGTCGGAGTTTTCAATTTTGACCCATTCATTGTCGGCAATCGGGCTATCTTTATCAAAGTTCATGACCAGACCGACAGTTCCTGTCAGTTTGCTTCCAACAGCTATTTGTCTCAGAGTCTCAGGATACACGACAGGTAAATGCTTCGCTAACAAGCCAAGGCCCCCCAATCTGCTGAATACTTCTACTGTCGAAGGAAGTGGCGCTATATTCAGTACTTCTGGAATCTCTTCTTTAGGCCTGCTGGATGGACCCATTGCACTGGTTGTAGTGTCCGAACATACATCCATGTTCGTTGAAGAAGATGATGGGGATATCTGAGAGCTTTCTGTCGTGATTTCTGTGCGAGTAGTGAAGACTAGTGTGTCTAAAAACATGTCTGATTTTTGATGACGTACAGCTGCCATTAACGTGGCTATAGACACGTTGGTTGGTATCCGAACACCAGGAAACTCTTCCAGTTCCACTATCATTGTAGGACCCTTAATTTTATCTCCATCACCGACTGGCTTACTATCGACGACTCCATCCGGTTTTAACTTTTTAGACGCCAATTTTATTGGACGTTTCATATCTGTAGTTGTTGCTCTCTTGTCTTTGGCAGCAATACCCGTCATTGCCATCTGCATTTGATCTATCATTTCTAATCCTGCGTCGATTAAACCTTGTTCTTTTCGAAGAATCGACAAAAATTTGTTCGGATCTGCGATACTTGTAGCTATCTTTTCCAGTTTTACGCCGTGAGGTTCTGGTATACACAATAATTAATCCCATTAGCACATAAATCTTTGTGTATAGTAAATGTTGAGAAAATTCGATTTATGAAAAAAACATACCTATAGCTTTCATTAACTCGAAAGTTAAGCTGTGAGTACTCATGTAAAATATTCTGTCACCCCCATGTACACCCATTGATGGATGCTTATCTTTTAACGGAAGAGAATTTGCTGGGGTTTTCAAGGGATACTTGGACTGACTTTTGACATGAACTATCACTTTTTCATTTTCCAACAACAACTGAATCAAAAGTCTGCGGCAAAACGAGGACATTGAGTGAAGAAAAACAGCTTCTGAAATATAAAACAGGTGAATTGAAAATTTTATTTCAACCAGTTTTGCTACGACGGCAACTTTTACTACTTACTGTGAGGCGAAGCTTTCTGCGTGAGAATTATTTCTCGTAAACAAGTTGCAATGATGGTCTGATTTTCAGGGTGCGACCAGCAACATTTGGCCAGGAAATTAATAACAACGGATTCTAGGTCATATACATCACTCCCAAAGAAATTGATCTTCACACTGCCCGGTAGTGTCGATAGCATATTCAATATGGGTAACCAAAAACCAGATCCGTGTGAGCCAAACCATGTTTTCAACTCAGCAATTTTGCATAGTTCTCCATAAAACGACAGAATTGCTATTAGAAAACGAGGAGAGATCACTTCCTTTTGTTCGCTTGTCATTGCAACATTCATCCATCTGTTCGAATGATGGTTCCAGAAGTCTAAATATTTTAACCCATTAACATTATATTACTGTATCCAAGTACTCACTGTTAGTGTGGAGCAATAATATGTAATTACGTACCCATTATGGACATATTTAGTTGTTCTAACAATTGTGATTCTTGTAACATCCTGCAAGCCATAGGTGACTGAGCAGCTCGTCCTAATGTCATCAACTTACTCCACGTGAGGGAATTCCGGATCACGAATATGTCTTCGAGTTGAACTCTTTCCCACATGCACCCATCATCGTACCACTGATGAAGAAGATCTTCGATTGGTTGATCTTTTTCTACATTAGGAATCTCCTATAATTATTACGTTCTTTCGTTATCCTGTGTTTGAAGCGAGACAAATCTTACCAGTCCAGTCCATTTGCTTTACTACTTGCATTCTTGTCATCAGGTAAATAAACAGCCATGGTCTACTGTAGCAAATGGAACACATCACGTGATCTAATGCTACCTTTAACTCTGACTTGCCGTCTAATTTTAAAGACCATTTGTACAGTTTCCTTTTAATAAGAAAAACAACACAATAAATATCAATGAATATCCTGGGTATTATTAAGTATTAAGCGTTAGTGATTACCATAATAATTTAGCAGAACAAATCTCTGATAGGTCAGCCTTTCCAATTGATGCAATTTCCCACAATGACGCTGCGACAGCTTGGAAGTATTCAGGCGTAGCAGGAGACGCAACTATATTCTAATGATACAAAATAGGTTTTATAAAATGTACTTATCAAACTCTACTGTACTGTATACTATACTTACTGGATCGTTATTGTCAACACAAGATTCCAACCATGTGACTACTGCTACTAAGTTATCAAAGCCCCACTGAGGCACGTAACAGCAGAGTTTAAATAAGAGTTCGACAACAATGCTTAATTGCGACACGCTTCCTCCTATCTGGGGGTTGGAGCTTGCAACCATTCCTACATTATAAATATCATCAGTAATCATACCCAAATTATAAAACGCATCAACTTGCAATATGATATTATTTTACCGTGAGCAAAACCCATTTGTACTGGACCTAGCAAGGCGCTGATCAATTGATCGCTCACGTCGCGCCTGAGATTTCCGAAGTGAAATAAAACTGATGCTACATGAGGCAAGTAGATGTCTTGAGCCTTTCCATTTACGACTGGGGCTATTAGCATGGAATAACACGATTCCAGGACATCTGGAATATTCACCGCAGTTTCTATTATCCGGCGACGAAGTGCAGTATTAGACTCAGATACTGAGATTGCTCGATCCAAGATGTACATCCAGTGAGCACTGTAATTTTAAAACGCAAAGTTGTAGAAGCAGACCTTAAATATGTTTGAATTGCATAAACCCTGACCTTGACTCAAAGCTTTTGACACTTTCTACAGCTGACAATCCTTGTAACGCCGCTTCACTAAACGTTGTTGACCCTAACAATCGGATCTGTGAAAGTCCAAGATTGTTAGAATCCTTGGGCTTAAATAATCTGAGTAACACTGTCTGAGCCACTTCTGGCTGCGTTAACTGGATTGTGATATTTGACATGCCACAGCAGTTGACAGGCGGTCCCATTGGAAGTGTCAGGTTGCTCTTGTCACGAGATATTTCAATCATTATCGCTGATGGGCACGCTGATTTGTCAACAATATAATTGCAATTAAAATACTATAAACGGCTACAATGCAGCTAGATTGAACGGGAGAAGTATTTGAGAAATCCTTACTAGATAACGAAGTCATATGTGGCACAACATGAACTTCTCGCAGCAATACAGCGCACGGCAAAGATATGACTAGCTCTAGGAAAGTTTCTTCTGGGAAGAAATGGTAGGACCACACTGGCGTTCGTGCTCGTCTATGCGGTGGAGTCGCCTGCAGAAGAACTTCTGAAGGATGAGCCGAGAAATTATTTGACAATATATTTCCTGAAAGTACAAAGATCAGTATTATCTCAAACTAACCCAGTAATAAATATACTCATAAAAATGTCTTTACCAAGTGGAGCAACATTGATCTGGCCTTCCTGCAGTTCGATAGAATCATTGCCTATTTTCTTATGTCCCATCCCAAATAGTGCATTTGTATCTGTGCGGCCAATGTATTGCGTGAGAATGGAAACGAACGTTGGGCAGCTGCTGAAGAACTTTCGAGCACTTATCACAAATTTCTCGCACACAGCCTGCAAAATGTTTTTAATTGAGCATTTTTTACTTTCTTAATCAACCAAAAATTGTGCAGTACCTCAACGCATTTCAGTTCAGTAAAATGTGACAGATTTTCTTCAGTGCTGATCACTTTAAGCACCATCAAAACAAACGTTTCAGAAACGATTAAAGGGCAGCAGAAGTCATCATACGGGGTTTCTAGAAATAATATTATCAGTCGCAGTTAAAATTTCGATTTACGGAAGGGCTTGAAGGACCCAATTAACTTACTTGTAAGAAACCTGAAGATAGGTTCTATTAACCACTTTGACTGAGTTGCATTGCTCTGTATTTTGCTGAATAAATGAATCACAGAATCTACAACTGTTGCTGGAGTCGAGTTTTCCATGATGCTAAATGCACTTATCAAATCCCCGCTAACAAGCACATTAATAGAGTTTGGGTTAGCCAGGACAGAGAGTATTCTCATCATAGTTGAATCCATTTGCAATACTGAAATGAGACACACAGACAGACGCATACATTACCCACTCTTGTTACAGAAATATGACACTTAATGTGACACTTAATAGTCTTACCTATGTCAGCAATAGTTTTAGGTTGCGTCTCCCCGCATTTTGCTATGTAATGCAATAAGGCATTTTCGTATTCTAACAAATGAAAGGGTTTTGACATCTGACTCAAAAATTCTTGAATGACACCATCTGACTGCAAACAGTAAAAAGTGTGATTAAAATCCATTTCCAATTTACGCGCGTCCGTTAAGTGTCGTACACTTACTGATAACACTGATTTGAAAGGTAGGCTGACGAAAGATGCCATGAATGACACCAGTCGGAAAATCGCGTTGTCAAATGTCTGAGATTTAGAAGCTTTATTGTCTCCACCACCACTAGCACCATTAGTAGAAGATCCTGGTTGATTGATAGACTTCAAATCTCCCCCAGGTTTAACAGTGAGTTTGTTTGGACAAAAGATGTATTGGTGAAGAATTTGAGCTGCAATAGTTTACAATTCTGGGTTTTAGCTACGCACAATAAAGTAAAAGAGCTTGTACACCGTCAGACATACCCATTTGTTGCATCAGGCTGATAACCGTAGCAGGGTTAACGTACGATAAATCAGGACAAGTCAGCCGATCTAAGAACTTGTTGAACGCATCCAAAGGAAACTCTGTAGTTGTGAAGGGACCTGATAAAAATAAACTCAGAACACGAAGAAGAATTTCCTTTAGACAAGGCGTCCAGGGAGTGTCAGAGCTGAGGTGCCTTAGCCGTAAAAGAAAGTTGTAAAAATGCTGACAGACAGTCGGTCCAGCCTAAAAGTGGAGAAAATTTGTCATTTTCAATATGCCTCACAGGTAAAACTAGAAATCTAAAAGCTTTCCGACTTACAGAGGCCACATTATTCTTTTGAATATTCATTCCCGTTCCGGATATAAAACG